>CM068369.1:562556119-562801119 GCA_034769895.1 Magicicada septendecula
TTTCAGATACCTATGAGTCGTTCCAGAGATGCGTTTAAATTTCGTTAGCTTTCACGGTATCCGTGTCTATTAATCCCCCGTTTTGAAGTATGGTCTTGCAAACCTTGTGCGATGCATGACGATAGGCTCACGTGGAAAATGACTGAGAAGAGAGCATACATCCCGGTTGGACCTGTTTTTCACTTTCAGCTAATTAAAGTTTACGTTAAAGTTTTTTTTTTTACTTAATCTAGTATGTTAATAACAATACATACATACATACATACATATCCGGCACTACAATCGAATTACTCATAATTTGTTTGAGTAAAAATTAAATTTGTTATTAGTTTTTAACATACGCTTAAAAAAAAAACAGTGAAACTACCCATATTTATTTTAACACGATTTGTTACGACTTGTAGAACAAACACACACGCGCACTCAACAAAAGAAACTAAAATGACGCTTAACAAAGTAAATAGGAAAACCCAAAACAGTATCTGAACAAAACAAGAGCAAACAGTGAATGAAATTGTAAAGGTGCGCGTAACAAATTGTCAAAGAAAGCCATAAAACTATGAAACAGGGACACTCCCCATCGGGTAGTTACAAATTATTTTAACTGTCTCGCCAATTTGAAGGAAACTTGACAAAGAACATGGTAGCGTAGTCACGTTACCCAGCGTTTGGGTCGAAACTTGCTTTGGTAAAATGGAACTATTTAGGTAATAGCCGTTAAACATTTTGTGACCATTTAACAAACGGTAACAGTTAAGAAGAAAATTAACAGACGCTCGTAAAAATGGGCATAAATAATTTATTACATTTAACATTCTTCTTCTTCTTCTTCTTCTTCTTCTTCTTCTTCTTCTTCTTCTTCTTCTTCTTCTTCTTCTTCTTCTTCTTCTTCTTCTTCTTCTTCTTCTTCTTCCTTCTTCTTCTTCTTCTTCTGCTTTATGGGCTAGGCTTTGGGCCTATTCCATTGTTACAAACTGAATCTCAGTACCATCAATTCGGGGTATGCCAAATTTCCTTCTTCATGAGGTTTACAGTATAGTTTAGTGCTATCCTAAGTCTTGCGTTTTCTGTCTATCACACTTTCTTGTTTTGTTCCCAATCGCTTCCACTTGTATCTCTTCTCGTATTGCTTCAGTTCATCTTGTGTTGGGATTTTATTTAATTATGCTGTAATTAGGCATATAGTATTATCATATAGTTATTACTGTACTTCCTTAGACGTACTTCGTTAGTAATAGATCTTAATAATTGCGGTGTTTACTGCAGTTAGGAGTTGCTTTTATATTATTATTATTTATATTATTTATTATTATCATTTATTAATAATGTAATATATTATTATTCATATTATTAAGATTATTAAGAGTAGTTATATTGATCCTGTAGTTAGTAGATTTTTAATTATTACGAAATTCCTGTTTATAAGGCTTACTTGCACACTTTTTAGAAATTTCGGATAATAAGCCCAGCCGCTTAATTGGGCTAACTCGATATAGTCCGCATGTGTCCCGATAAAGCGGAATCCACTGTATTTTTATTTTTATTTCTTGTATTCTCACGGATGTTTGATAATGGATAAACGACCGATTTTTAGTAGTCAGCAAAGAGTGTCAAAGTAATGTCGATTAGTTTGGCGAGGACGTTAATATAATGTTTTACGACTTGTACGTCAGGATAAAATTGAATAGAAAAGGATTATGAGGACTAGTTTTGTGGAAACAAACAAATGGAACCGTCACGATAGTGACCTGTTGAGTGCTGTTATATCCAGCTTCCGGATCAGTGGCGTAACTTCGATGTGCTCCCGAAGGGGAGAGGTGAGACTAGCTTGAAGGTTGGTCGCCACTATTTCTATAAGCCAAATGAGACATTCAGAATTCTTCTCATACATTTTTATAACATTATATTTGCAATGTTTCGAGGTAAGGAGCCAATAAGAAAATAAAGTTTGTTCGATTAGTTCCATTCAATTACAAATCGAATTCTAGAACAGTGAGCCACTTTAATTGTTTGCGAAATGATATTGGCTATGCAGTTTAGACTACCAATAAACACACAAGAACAAAATTAATGACATCAGAGGTAGACGTTCTGCAAGAATATCCAGACGTGAGAAAATTGGAAAATGAAGCTATTAATTAGGACAGAATGAATGTGAAAATTACTTTATTTGATTTTATCCAAACAAAAAAAAATTACAATTTTATGGAACGCGAAAAGAATGAGAACTGGTTGAGGGAACGAGAAATTTAAAAACTCTGGACGGAAAAGCAGCAGTAGAAGATGAAAATTCAATAAATTCTGTAATCTTTGGTTGCGAAAAATGTGTAAGCATTGTACAGCAGGAATAATAAACAATATTGGGTATGGTAAGAGTTATGACATTGGTGTTAAGTTCAGTAAGTTCCAGAAGATTTATAGGACAATCACCGTATTTTTACAAACAAGGAACGTCGAGATACAAAATTGAAGTTCTACAAACGTATGACAGTCTTTGTACTGTCCTGTGGGTGTGAATTCTGGACAACAACCATGAAACAAGACAGTAAATCGGAAATGGCGTTCTTAAGACGAGTTAAAAGGTGTTCTTAAGTTTTTAACTTGAACGAAAAATTAAAAGATTTCAAACAACTATGGAAAGAACACTTATTAAGAATGACAGATTCCAGACTGGCCAAATGAGTCTGTAAATACAAACCTATAGGACACGGGTGTGTGGATAGACCCAGGAAGAGATGGCTGGAGGAGTTTTTGAACTCAACCTTGTCTGTGCCATGGTGTGAAGATAATAATGTTGATGAAAGGTATATTTGCATAGCTGACGATGACAAAAATTAAAACTGTCGAAACAGTGTACATAAAATATAATATTCTTGTTAGAAAATGTAACATATTTATTATTATTATTATTTCTTTATAAGTAATCCCATGAGTATACCATTTTATTATAATATGATATTAATTTTTGTTATTAGTATGATTTTATTGGTATTGTTACCACATTACAGAACAATGTACGTGTTTCTGGAATGTTCCAGTGGAATCCGGCTGTAATGTTGTGTGGGTACGTGATTCTCAACGCTTTAGCTAGACTGTGAAGAAGTCGCGCGGCCGGGCGCACTGTAAGCAAGGCAGCAACCATTTACGTTTCTAGTAGCGTTCTTAATGCGTAGTATAGATATTTCTGAATTTTCGGCGGAGTATAAATACAAGTACTCAGAGACGCTTAGTTCAGTTTGAGTTGCGATTTATTTGAGTGCCGTTCGTACTATTGTGGCGAAGTGTTATGTGTTTTATATTTGTGCGGGACAATTGTAATACAATTGTGTTTTATACTCGTTGAGATCATTATTGCGTGTGGTGAACAATTTTTATTGGATTTGTTGTAAGAGACGATGTTGTTGATTACAGACTGTTTTATTGTGAAAATTAAAGCTGGTTTTTAGTGACTTCATTGGTGTCTTGTATTTTGTTTTCCACTGTACCATACGACGACCAGTTATATGGTCGTAATAGTGGTGTCAGAAGTGGGGTAGAACGGTTAAAAGTGGAGACAGAGGACACTTCGTAGAAGAGTGGTGTTAGTAGTAATTGATAAAAATAAAATGAATACCAGTCAGATGATAGAATAATTCCAAGCAATGCTACTGTAGATCGAGGAACGACACCGACAAGAGGCGGCAGAAAAGGTAAAACGACTGGATAAGGAACGTAGACAAGGAAGAGAAGCGGCAGAGGAACGACAGAAAACAATAATGGAAGTACGACTGAAAGAAAAACGTAAGCGTGAAAATGAAACACCAGAGAGACGGCAAAAAGAAGAATTTAGTCGTCAAGCAAATGACGTTAAAGCGTTCGTACAAAAGGATATCACTGCAAAATTCGTCCTGTTACGAGGTGAGCTAAATAAACAGGTTGTCAGAATATCTGAAATAGAAAAATCTATGTCAACTATGAAAACAAATATTTCAAGTTTAGAAGTTTCTCTTACAAATTCAATAAAACAAGTAAAACAGGAAGTCGAACATTTAGTAAAAGAAATAGTTGATAAAGAACGACCGTTAATAAACGCTGAAGAAGATCCAAAAACTAAGAGTAACAAAACAGTGCCGTTATCTTTAATGGGGCCAGTTTATGGAAAGGGCCCAACGTTTGATGGAAGCACTCATTGGGCAACTTATATTCGCCAATTTGAAGCTGCCGCTCGCTTAAATAAATGGACGGAAGAAGAGAAAGGACTTTCACTAATTCTTACTTCAAAAGGGCCTCCCGAGAACTACTACAGAAAGTGTCACCCTGACAACCAGATCATCTATGCCAAATTAACAAAAGCTCTGGAATTACGGTACAGTGACCAGCATTTGTGCGAAGTGTAACGTGTTCAACTCAAAGCGAGGCGACAGCGTTCAGAGTGTTTGAATCAGATGTCGACCGTCTGACGAGATTGGCTTATTCCGAAGAATCAGAGGACTTCCGGAAATGGATTTCTCTCATTATATTTTGTGACGGTATCAGAGATAGTCAATTACAACAAGTGTTAAAAATGGTACGGCATGATAATAAATCAGACTCTCTTGTTCATGCTCTCCGTTTTGAAGCTGCCAAGTCGGCGACCTACTTTAGTCAAAGTATGCCATCACGTTGTAGCCAAACGGATCCAATATCACAGTATCATCATAACGGATAGAATAAAGAGACAATTTGAAAACAACAGTTGAAGAAGTCAGCAGCGCCGAAACGAACTTTCGAACCAAAGGATAAGACCGAAGTGTTACAACTGTGGGAAACGTGGTCATATCCAGGTAGACTGTTGGGAGAAGAAAATATCGAGAGAAGAAAGTGATCGCACCAATTGGAGAAGTAAAGCCTCAGAACAGCACACAGTTTCCATCCTACATAAGACCAGTGGAAACTTGATCGTTAATGGATTGGTGGAAGGTAAACCAACCACATTTACAGTTTACGCGGGCGCAAGAGTGTCCATTGTGCGCCCTGACTTAGTCAGCAACCGCCAGCCTCTAATTAGCTCTTGTACAATACAGACTGTGACTGGAAACCCCGTCAATGTGCTAGGAAAGATAGACGTACGTGTACTCCTGTGTCTTCTCGAGTTTAGTTACCGAATGCTCGTTGCAGACATTGTCGATGAAGTGATTCTTGGCACGGACCTTATGAATGCTTACGGGCTTAAAAGGGAATATCCTGAGGCTTGGTCAAGAGAAGATAAAGCTTTGCATGGCTAAAATGACAGGGTCTACCAACCATTCGATTAAGCAAGTGGCAATTGGCCGAAGAAAAAGTCAACAGGTCTGATCAACAGGAACCCTTCCTATTGCAAGCGGAAATGGAGGAAGAACTAGCAGAGGAAGTACAAATAATTGTAACGGCAAAAGAAGTGATTTAAAAGCCAATTATTGGTGCCGAGACAAGATTCTTGCTTGCTCTGGAGTTAATGGAAGAACCCGGGGAAAACTTTCCTGAAGTAGAAGTCACCCAAGAGGTTGTTGACGAGAACCAATCAGACTTGGACCAGCTAATGGGGTGTAGGTAATCAGTACACGAGGCAACGGGAGTGATTTCCGCAAAACTAGTGGTTGAGCTGAAGACTCACATTCTTGGGAGCTTGACGTTCGGGTCACACGAGACTGAGTTCGTAGAACCGGAGAATTATCTTTCGCAAGTAGACCAGCTATGTAGATCGCCCGGGCGAGTATTACTTCAGAGATGATTTGCCAGTTCGAGACGAACAGGCTTAAGGAGGGGGTGGTGTTAGGACATTACAGAACAATCTACATGTTTCTCGAATGTTCCTGTGGAATCCGGCTGTAATGTGTGCGTACGTGATTCTCAACGCGTTAGCTAGACTGTTCAGAAGTCGGGCAGAACTAATTACGTTCTGGTGTTTTCTAGTACGTTCTTAATGCGTAGACTGGATGTTTCTTGATTTTTGGAGGGGTATAAATACAAGTACTCAGCGACGCTTAGTTCAGTTTGAGTTGCGATTTATTTGAGTGCCGTTCGTACTATTGTGGCGAAGTGTTATGTGTTTTATTGTTGTGCGGAACAATTGTAATACAATTGTGTTTTATACTCGTTGACATCATTATTGCGTGTGAATAATTTTTATTGGATTTGTTATAAGAGACGGTCTTGTTGATTACAAACTATTTTATTGTGAAAAGTAAAGCTGGTTTTTAGTGACTTCATTTGTGTCTTGTACTTTGTTTTCCACTGTACCGTACGACGATCAAGTAGACCGTCGTAACAATATATTATTTAGTAATATGTATGTATTAATATTAAATCAATATTAATTTGTTAATATAAATGTATGTTAATTCATTAATATTAATATTATTTAATAGTATTTTAATATTTGTATTTATTATGAATATTTTTTTAACCATACGATGGCTGAAAGCATTTAGCGTTATTTACTAAATGTTCAATGATTGTTACAAGTATTATTTAAAAACTCCAACTTTATTTTATTAATTTACGAATGTTTTATTTTATTCCTACAATTATTTATAAGACCTATTTTTGGACACATAACTGGCTTAGAAATAGATGTACGTTAAGTGAAATGGAATTTCACTAAAAATTTTAATATCGTCGAAGGGGGGGCAGGGAATTGCCCGTCCTAGTTACACCACTGATCTGCGTAGCAAAGACGTTTGCCAACCTGCGCAAGAGGCAGCCACCACAAGACTTAATGTGTCATTTGTTCCTTCATCATCATCTTTTTCTTAACGGTTTTAGGCTTTAGCGGCCTGTTCCTATTTCACAGTCTACCTTTTCTTAGGTCTACAAAATTTTCTTCTGCCTCCTGAGTTTTAGTATTTTGCTATCTTCGGTGTTCGACTTTCTTCCATTCTATCTATGTGTTGAATCCATTTTCTTATGTATTCCTTAATTCTTTCAGTAACTGCAAAAATATCTAAATCACTTCTTATCTCCTCATTTCTTACATGATCTCGTCTATTATACCTTTTAACTGATCTCAGAAAATTCATTACTACTGTTTTTATTTTCTGTTCAACTTTTTTTCTTCATGACCCAAGTTTCAGAACCATACAATAGTGTAGATATTGCCATTGTTTTATAAAATTTTCACCTGACAATCCCCTGACGGTATTAAAATTCATCGAAATAAAAGCTTCAAAACCATTCTCTTTGCGGATGACCAAGACTTCACTTCAGAAGACGAAAAGACGATCTCCGTCAGGAAATGATTCTACTTATTAAATTAAAGGACAATGCGTAATAATCATCATCATAATCTTCTTCTTATCGGCTTTAGTGGCCTGTTCTTATTCCACAGTCTACCTTTTCTTAGGTCTACCAACGTTTCTTCTGCCTCCTGAGTTTTAGTATTTCGCCATCTTCGGTATTCTACTTTCTTCCATTCTATTGATTTGTTGAATCCATATTCTTCTGTACTCTTTAATCCTTTCATTAACTGCAAAAATATCTAAATCACTTCTTATCTCCTCATTTCTTATGCGATCTCGTCTATTAGACATTTTAATTGATCTCAGAAATTTCATTTCTGCTGTTGCTATCTTCTGTTCATCTTTTTTCTTTATGACCATACAGTAGAGTACGTGTCGCCATCGTTTTATTAAATTTTATCTCGGTTTATTTTCTATACTTACTTTGCAACGTTCTCCAAATCGTTACACACATTCTTGTGAAATTTGTCACTTTATTTTCTATAAGTATTTTTGTTCCATTAAAACCGAATCACACACAGGTCTTCTTCAAAAGTGAACACAACACGGCGGCATAGTACGAACGTTTCTCATAAGGTAGATTGCGTAGACGTGATTTCCAATATAAAACCGGAGACGACGTGTAAAGTGGATAAGCTGCAGACAGTCGGTGGAATCTATCAAACCCAGGAGCGGCGGCGGTGAATTTGATTTGTCGGCGCACCGTAGTGAGACAGAGCCGATCGAAAGTGGATTGAAAGAGACGGGGTAACGGATTGATAAAGCAAGCAAATAGAGACGATGTCGGCACGAATACAAAACACCGTCTGTCCGTCTGTCTACCTGTAGAACACACTGTTTTATGTCATCCTGTTGCTGTTCGCATGATATTACCAGCGATCCTCCGCTAATACGCTTACCAAACTTTATTGAAAACTTCATGAAATCAACTAAACGCTATGCAACTCACCGTCTGTGGCTTAACTAAATGTTTTTTTCTTTACAATACAATTGACATGTTTCGGGACACTTGTCCCATCCTCAGCATTTTTAAAAATGTCTCTTCATACCATCATACGTTGGCACAGTCGTCAATATATTAAAACATTAAAATCCACATAAACACACAACACAATTACATTACACAAAGTTCGCGCACAACAGTTTTACGGTGCACACCGCACGGTAACCGACAGCGCACTTCATGAAAATTCTTTTTCCGATGTTTGAATTTGGATAAGAGGTCAGATACCTGTATTAAATTCAAATCAGATTAACAAATCAAATCTGATGCAATAATGTGTCGTATACTGCACGACAAGCAACACTTACAACAAGGCAGGGAAACGCAACTAACCAAAGTAATTTTTGTTTCATTTATATTAAGAATTATTATAAGTAAATAAAGGAATCTAAAAAATAATCAACATCATCATCATCATCCTCAAGGTTTAAACCTAGAATGGTTTGTTCTGGTATCAAATAGGCAAATATTTCAGCTGGTCACTCCAGCGATTCCTCGGACATCCCACACCTCTCCGTCCCCTCGGCTTATAGTTCCACAGTTGTTTGGGGATGCGGCAGTCATCCATTCGCCAAAGATGTTCCCACCAATTCAGCCGATATTAGGCGATCCTGTCGAGTATATTCAGAATATTCAGTTCCTGCCGTATATTTGTGTTTCTTCTGTGATCATGCCACATTCCTGCCAGTATACACTGCCACGTTCCTGAGATAACTCATTTCAGCCCTGGAGACCGAGTGACATCCGGTATAAGCTGTCCCTCCTCTTTTTGTCATTGTCAAGTAGAGGTTAGGGCACACTCTTGCCCTTGGGGTGAGAAATTGCCCCTAAAGGCGGATGACCTTCCATTGGTCAACGACGTAGGATGTAGGAATCAAGGAGAAACCACCACATTAAAGATCCTTATGGTTATCTCAACAGCGAAAACTGGTCTCTGTAGTCTGGTAAGACAGCCAGTTTGTGGGAGAACACCCAGACAGAAAATCGGGCTGGACGTTAAGCCCGATCGTGGCAGCCCCACAATACGTGTTACCCTGCGATATGCTATTAACATATCTAGGGGACATATTCACTACTAAAATGTCTAAAATAAGGAATAGCCGGACGGATCTAAAAAATAATGATAAATTTAAAAATGTTATCTACAATAAAGAATAGTTCATCGATTAGTAATAAAGTAAAGTACTTGTAAAATAAGAGAACATTTAGATCAAAAGTCAATATAAGATACCAAGCAGTAATGACATTCAAAACATACCTTCATGTGCATAGAAACCCATTAACATTATTAATAAGTAACAACAAAATTTGAAAACCTGCTTGTAGATGACTGTGCACTTTCTGCATTCATCTGCAAAGATTTCGCATCACAGATCTTCAAATTAAAGAGTATGGTGACGGTTTTTCATGGATCTGATGCATACGAGAAAAAAATTGTTGTACTTGTTATTGTTCTGGAGCACACCAGTAGTTTTTAATATCTATAATTATAAAATATACTACACGTAGAATGAAAAACGAAAAAAAAAACAAAAAACCCAAAAGTAAATTCTTATTTCACTAATGATAAGAAATATTAAAAATAAGTAATCGCCATCATCAACAACATCAGGAAGGATTAAACCAATAGCGGTCCCAAGGAGTGAGGCTAAAGTTGGTCATTTCAACACTTCTTCTGACGTCCCAAACTTCTCAGTGCTTTTGGCTTGTAGTAGTTGTTTGTGTTAATAGTAATCCGTTTGGTTAAGATGGTCCAAACATTTTAGCCGATATTGGGCAATCCCATCGAATATACTCGTAATATTCTGTTGCTACCAAACATTCAGGAGAGTATACTCTGCCACGTGTCCGAAAATCTCATTTCGGCCGCTTGAAAACGACTAGCCTGGGATTTCGCTAAAGCCAAATTCTCAAATTTCAGCCCTTCACAAAAGTGTGGGGAGAGCCATCACCTTGTAGAACTTTAGACGTATTCCATTACACGTTGTTTTTAGAGTTTTTCTGATGACCCCGCACATACGCGTACAGTCGTTCTTATGTAGCTTCTTCGCCAAGTCATTGTACGAGTCTGTACTCGTATCCAAAGTCTACTGTTTTAAGTCGTTGAACATATCGTGTAAATTATGCACTTGAAAGACACGATCCCGTTTCTTATCGTAATTATATCCTTTCGTAGATGAATTCCTTTAAGCCCGTTGTCTCATACGGAATAAGAAACTGGAGTGGTTACGAGCAGCCTTTAAAGGGAAGCTAATCTCAAAATTTCCAATCGTTTGAAGATTTAGCAAGACAAAATACATGGCCACAAGACAGGAGGCTAGAGAAGAAGAGCACATCCAAATTGGCATCTATTGCTTCGAAAAAGTCTACAACTTTGTTTATTTAGGATGCCAAGTTAACTCCGATGGGGAAACAACAGAAGAAATAAAGCGAGGGATCACCTCAGCTAATAGGTGCTTCTTCGGTCTCAGACCCCTGTTCCAGAGCAGAATAATTGCCAGGAGTATCAAGCTGCTTTTGTAAAAAACACTGATCCGCCCAGTTCTCACATATGGTTCTGAGACCTTGACCATTTCTAGAAAGTCTGAGTCACGCTTGCTGGTTCATGAACGCAAAATCCTCCGTAGTATATTTTGTCCAATATGTGTAGGAGGTGAATGGAAGACAAGAACCAACCGAGAACTGAACACTCTTCTGAATGAACCAGATATTGTGAAAATTATAAAACTTGTTAGACTCAGGTGGGCTGGACACGTGATCAGAGTGGGGGAGAATGAAATACCAAGAAAAGCACATACAGAACAGATCTATGGCACCAGGATAGTTGGTAGAACCAAACTACGTTGGGAAGACGGTGTCAACTACGATGCGCGCCATATCCTTGGAACCCGGAACTGGAGAGCAGCTTCACTTGACCGGGACAACTGCCTGAGGCTGTTAAAGGAGCCCTTGACTCAGTAATGGGTTGTTGCGCTGCTGAAGAAGAAGAATCTCAAGATTTGACAATTTTCACTGGCCAGCGAGATCTCTTTGACATAGCTCTCCCAGACTAATTTCTCTTAAGTAACCTAAATGACAAAGTTTATAGAAACACACCAGAAACACTTCAGCAACTCAAGGAAAACATATGGGATGAGATAGGAAATTTAAATACCATCAAAATGCCATCATGAAATACTTAAAGAGGTTATGGAGAATTATCGTCAAAGATTGCAGTAACGACAAAGCGCCGCTGTGAACACCTACAACATAAAATTTTTAAATACTGAAGGTATGAGGGAGACTGAAAGATCTCAAAAAAGAAGCCAGACTGGCTGGACTCAAGGTAAACACTTCAAAAGCAAAACTAATGAAAATTACCACAAAAGGTCACAAAATGAAGACGCAAGAAGAAAACATACACAAAACAGCAACGTTTACGTACCTTGGTTGTGTGATTACAAAAGAAGGAAGAGCAGTTGCAGATGTTAAAAGAAGAGTTTGTAAAGCTAATTCGGCCTTTATACAACTCTAGCCAGTTTGGAAATTAAGAGTAATATCAATTGCAAGAAAGCTACGCATCTTCAAGAGCAATGCCAAAGCTGTTATTTTTTTTGTATAGGAGCGAGATTCGGAAATACACATTAGAAATTACCAAGTGTCTGCAGGTAACCATTTATAGGTATCTGATAAAAATACTTCATATATTATTGCCAAACATTGTTTCAAATGAAGATCTCTGGAGGAGGACAAACGAGGAACCCATTGCCACCCACATCAAAAGGAGAAAATCCAGGTAGATTGGCCATAGCTTGCTGAAGAACCAAATCCAATTGAGCGACAAGACCTCTTTGGAAGAAGAAGACGAAAAACACCAAGAAACTCGTGAAGGAGAACTGCTGTCGAGATGGAAGCAGAAAAGGAGAGGATATCCTTTGGAGAACTCAGAGTCCTCACCCAAGGTAGAGTCCGTTTTCATAACTTCGTCAAGGCCCTATGTTCTATAGAGGGCGGTAAGGAATTCGCTGTAGTATTAGTAGTAAAGGTATGAGGAATAAGAGGCAACTAATAAATATTTTGTTTGTTTCATTTTTATTTTCATGTTATTTTTCAGCATCCCACTGTGAACCTTTGAAAATTGTCATATCCTCTTGCCGAAGCCTTTAGACGATCTAAAACAAGTTGTCCGAGCAGATTTTCACGGAGGGCTATTTTTTGTTGGAGCAAAAAACACAATAAATTTGACTCCTATGAACTGTTTAACGCATTGTCTTGTTAACAGGCAACTCAAAATTTGAAGCAACTGTAACATTTTTTGTTTAGAAAAATGATGTTTTTACACTTAGAAATAATTTAGCTTCTGAAAAAACAGTTTCACTTTGACGTGTAGAGTTTTTTAAACTTTTATCTTTTTTTAAGCATTAATAGTTTCTAAAACACTCACTACTTAAGCATCAAAAGATTCGCGTGACGGCATTATTCGCCGACCGTAACGTTATAGTAACTTATTATAATCAAACACGTTTACTGCCTTTATGATAAACATAATAAGGTTTGTACATTAGTTTATCGTTTTAGTTTACCCCGGTCTATTTTTGAGAAAAATATATGGTTTATCTAGTGCAATCACACAAACGTTCACACTACGTATTATTAAAATAATACACTATTAGACACTATGGTCATTAGAATAACCATAATAATCATTACTACTGTATGTTACTGTAGTTTAAGACTATAATAAACAATAAAAACAGCAGAGCAGTGTAGGGTGAAAGTGAACAAGTTTTGTACGCGTAACGAATTATGAGAAGATAATTAACAGTAAGCCAATTATCAAACACATTATAAGTCAGTTACATTAGTGTTCAAATTTGAATACCTATTAATGACTAATTATTTAAAATAAATTTTAGTAGTATTTATTCAACTGACAAAGTAATTAGCTACGCAAGCAAACGCAGCTGAAAACACGTGGTTTGGAAAGGTCTAGAAACCGGACATTCATGTACACCAGCGCGTGGTCGATTTTCTTGTACAATCTAGAACGTTTTTCCATGAAAAAGTTACGTCATGTGCATATACCTATAAAAGTACTGGTGAGCCGCGAGTTAGGCAGCCTCTTATAGTATCTAATAAGGCAGTCTCTCTTTGTCTCTGAGAAGTAGGACACTGTCATCGAGGGAACGGCTGAACTTTGTTCCGCGGCTTTCGAGATCTTCAACGACCGATGGCTGTCAACGAGGACCGAATCAGGAGCGCCTTGGACGGACACAACGCCGACGAGGAAACAATGAGATTGACATCCCACCAAAGGAGGACAACGGCCGGTGTGAAACCGTAGGAGTAGGACCGCAAGATGGTCTGGATCGATCCAATTCAACCCCGGCAAATCCAGGAAAGTGAAATTATAAAACTCTTTATAAAGTATAAAACAAATAAATACTCCTTTTACTTATATGTTCAGTAAGGAAATGGAAGTATGGTGAATGCGATAAAAATCGTGTTCCAGATAAGGGCAGATTGTGATTGTACCACCCTCAACACATGAAGGAAAATCATTTTCCGGAAAGTGTCTATTTGTAGAATTTTTTCTATAGGGAACGATAACTTGAAACAGATTGATTGCAAATTGAAACAGAATCAAATAAGTTTTTGCATGTGTGCCCGAGTTTTAGAGGACTAAAGGCCTATTGATTTTGGTGAAAATTGCTTAAGAGGAAGAGGTTGTTTACCTGCAATATTTTACGTTTTAACAAGAGTAAAGTACTTAATTTTGATAAATAAAGTATCCTGAAAATAAGGTCATAATAATCCACTGTAGAAAGGTAAATTAAACATCTATAATGAAAATGGTAGTTGAAGGGGGATGAGGTAATTTTTTCTATTGATGTTATAAATTTATTCCACAGAAAATTTAAAAGTATTAATAAAATATTAACAATTGATACTGTTCCATGGTATGTAACCAAGGAAACGTAAACGAAATAATTTTTGTTTTCATAAATTCACAGATAACAAACGCCGGGCGGTATTCGCTTGTTTAAATAAAAGATAATTTAATTCTTTATTTTGAAATATTAACAACTAGGTACAATTCGTATTTTGATTATCTTTCTCGGCGTTTTTACTAAAAACATGGTAATATATTTGATTTCATTCTGAGTACACTTATTAAAAATAATTTTATAATTAATTAATTAGAACATGGAAGCCATGTATGGTCCTCTATACCGATTTTTTTTAGATGTAACTTTGTATGTTTAATATAAAAAAGGAATAACTATTAAATGTATTAATTAACCCAATAAAAATTTATTTCTGCAACTGCAATGAGCTACAAACCTGTTAGCTTGCAATACATGGATTTACATGACCTTAAAATTATATAAAATATAGTCATTCTGGAACACAGCAGTGCTTTTATCACGTGTTCGTCCAGTCTGTGATTGTCATCTGTCGTGAACAGTTTCCATACATAAGTTAAGCCAGTGTAACGACAGACGAGGACAAACACGTGACCGCCCGTGTTCCTCACACCAACACACATCGTGTACGTGAAGTCTCTCCTATGACGTCAATACGTTTACCTCAACACTAACGTAAAATGACCACGTGTCCGCACACGTGCACACCGTATGAACTATTGGTATATTTAATAAATCATATCTAAGGTAAATATGAATAAAACATAATACATGGCAATAGGTGACCTTCATCAAGACTTGATATTGGAGGAAGACATGGAGAAGATTTCATATACAGAGGAATACAAGTATTTAGGGGTGAAAATTAGGGCCAGTGGGAAGCAAGACAAAGAAATACAATACAGAATGAATTTGGGAAAGATAGCTGTATCTACTACATTAAATGGAATCCTGTGGGATAAACAAATTACAGCAGAACTAAAACCAAAATATTTAAAACAATGTTAGAAGTATCATGGCTTACGGGTCAGACGTTTGTACTACCAATAAACACACAAGAACAAAATTAATGACAATAGAGGTTAACTTTTAGAGACGTTCGGCAAGAGTATCCAGACGTGAGAAAATTAGAAATGATGTTATTAGGGACAGAATGAATGTGAAAAATCCAATTGTTGTTATCCAAGCAAAAACACTTACAGTGGTATGGAAACATGAAAAGAATGGCACAGGAAAGATTGCCAAGGAGAGTTATGGAATGGACCCCACCAGGAAGAAGGAAAAGAGGAAGACCACCTATCACTTGGATAGAAGAAATTCAGACTATATTGAGGGAATGAGAAATTGAAGAAGATCTTTGGCTGGACAAGCAGCAGTGGAAGATGAGAATTTAATCAATCTATAACTTTGGTTCTGGGGAAAATGTGTAAACATTGTACAGCCGGAATAATAATAATATTACTAGTCCCGTCCCAAAAAAGGATGGTTTATCAGCAGTTTTGTTTTTGTTGAGATTACGTTGTATTATAAAAAAACTGGACTAAACATGCAGAAGCTGTAATAAAATTAACCAAATATGTTCACGCGATGATGACATGGTCACTGCGGCAAGATCTGGGAAGCGGACTAGATGGCCTAGATGCTTATGAAGAGCCGGAAACGAAAAGCTGAAGAGACTGTTAAGCGTCAGTAAAAGAAAACCTACCCAAATGGTGATATCGAAATGCTAAGGAGAAAGACCACTTCAAAATCTAATGATAGGAAGTAAAGTATCTGAAAAAGTAAATCACTTGAAACATTTGGGACATGTGATTGATGATGAGAGCAAAATAAGGCATGCGATTTTGTGAAGAATGCCGGTAGAAATTGGCAGCTACTTTGCCAATACGAGAACGCAAAGAAGCAAAATATTAACCAGAACGTTAAAAATACAATTTTGTAGAGTTCTAAAATTCTGACTGTGAAACGTGGACAATGAGAAATATTACCAACACGAATTAAGAATGCTTAAAAGATCCAAGCTGTACATTGACTTAACTTTAACCCAAACCAATAGCCCATCACATCGATTGACTTTCATTACGAAGCGAGCTCTCTACCACCCTACAACTCACCCCGTACAGTTTCATGTGCACAGTTAAAAAAGTGTACTCACTATGCCGAAGTGAAGCGTGTCATTCGCTGGTTATACAACACAAAAGAAATTATCGAGACCATATATCGATACAGTGTAGACAAACAATTCTGTATGTAGCTGTTGACACGGCCAATGTTTGCTTCTAGCTTCAGTGCACACTTGTTCTACATCCCCCTTTATTTTGTTAACTCTCGATGTTAATACTGTGCGTACAATATTTGTTAATCGCCCTTCACTTAACTCATCCCAGTGCACCCAACCAAATAAAGCTGTAATATTCTTTGTTAGTCGTCGCCTCTCTCTATGTTTCCGTATCAAATCAACACTCTTTACTTCCTATTTTGCCACTGTTTTCTAATTCTAATCGAACTTCCTCCAAACACAATATGTAGGCGTACAGCGAAAATAAGAGTAACACAGTTACCATTCAAATGAGTCTACGAGAACACATAGAACTTCTTCTTCTTCTTCTTCTTCTTCTTCTTCTTCTTCTTCTTCTTCTTCTTCTTCTTCTTCTTCTTCTTCTTCTCCTTCTCCTTCTCCTTCTCCTTCTCCTTCTCCTTCTCCTTCTCCTTCTCCTTCTCCTTCTCCTTCTCCTTCTCCTTCTCCTTCTCCTTCTCCTTCTCCTTCTCCTTCTTCTCCTTCTTCTCCTTCTTCTCCTTCTCCTTCTTCTCCTCCTCCTCCTCCTCCTCATCCTCCTCCTCTTCTTCAAGGATTAGGTTATATAAACCTATTCCGGCACACATCTCATCCTCGGACGACCCACGTCTCTTCTACCAATGGCTTTATTGTTTAGTGCCACTTTTGGCAATCGATCCTCTATCATCCTTTGCAGATGATCCCAACATTGTCTTCTTTAAATTAAATAATTTCATATATGCCCTTTACTTCGAGTTCTGCTTTGATATCTTCATTCCTTATTCTATTTGAAATGTACAATCTAAAGTAGTTTGAAGAAACTGCATTTCAGCACTGTGAATCTTGCCGCTTTCCTTTTTTGTCATGACCCACGCCTCACTCGCATAAATCAACGTGGGTATTGCAATTGTCTTATAAAATTTAATCCTTGTGCTGTGTCTTGTTTTTTTTTCTGAAATTTCTATGAATCATACCACAAATATTCCTAAGAATACATAGAACTAATCACATAATTCTTGAAGACTGAATTAGTTTCCAAAGATTATTGAATGTAATTAAATTTCGTCTTCCTGCAATAATAGAGTTTATGACGTCCGGGCTATTGTGCCGTGGTCGATTCATTTCATTTGTCATTGTCTAGACGTTTCGGCCAGGTCAGAGGTACATGCGGCCCCTCATACCTTCATCGGACATTTTAAAAGACGTTTTAACCCTGTATGTAAATAATCGTTTAATCGATTGTTGTACTATAATTGTCGATATTGCTTCTGATTGGTTTAATGAACCGCGTATATATATTTATTTTTAACAGACGTGTTTATTTGCCAACAAAATACATAAAAGCGACACCAATTATTTAGGCTACACAAGCATTGGTTTTTATCAACAATTTGAATTCGCGCGTTTGTTGCTCACACTATGGCGAAATTTCTGCGCTTCAATTATACAGGCCGTTTCTGGAATTGCTATTATATCGCGATAGGGGCTCGACTAAATTCCGTAATGACATAAGCTACTAAAACAGAAAATCTGAAAATAGGAGACATGCAAGAAGAAGACCCAGATCTGCAAAGCCATAGAATCGGAAAGTGTAGCGAATTCAAATATTTGGGAAGCATTATTTCAGAAGATGGAAACAAAAAATTACATCAAAAGCAGGATACAACAGGGGAAAAGTCTATTCGTTTGCTAAACTCGTTACTTTGGTCGAAAAAAATGAAATATCAAACTAAACTGACAATCTACACAACTACTGTTTAGCCCATTTTAACTTATGGCTGCGAATGCTGGCAACTTTTAGATAAAGAGAAAAAGATGATAAAAACTGTGGAAATGGTCTTCTTAAGAAGAGCGTGTAATATTTCTAGAATGCAATATGTTAGAAACGAAGATATAAGAAGGAAAACAGGGCGCGTATTTACAACAGCAGAAAGAATAGAATCCAGACAGTTGCTACGGTATGGTCACGTAATGAGGATGGAGGAGAAGTGATGGCAAAAGAAAGCATTGACTTACACACCACAAAACAGGAGAAGAAAAGGAAGACTGAAAACACAATGGAGAACAGGAATTAGGAAAAGTATGAGAGATCGAGCTATTGAAGATGATGACTCTGGAAGGATAGGAAGAAATTGCGATCGAAATGCGGGATGCGGCATAGACTGTAGGACCCCCGCTAATAAAAAAAAATGACAAGAAGAAAAAACATGTTTAATATATTTTAATTTCTATTATAGATATTTTTCTTTTGCAGTCCATTAAAAATACCATTACAATATTACTGAATTGCGTGTACTCTTTACTTGGCTACATTAATATAATGAAACGTACAAAAAAAGTCTAACTTGTACTTATTTGTAAGTCTGTGTTTATTTCTTACTTGTAAATATTGAAAAACGTATTAAATATCATTATATGTTATACACATGCACTTAGTATAATGAGCTGTTAATAACAATTGTTGTTAATATTTCATTAGACACAAAAGCGAGTGCCCGTGGCCTTGATTCCCGGCTGTCAGTTGGGCGCCGAACACGTCAATAATTCCAACGTCGCCTTACGTCAGTTCACGCTTCAGCTGTTCAGCGCCTCCTGCATCTACGGTGTCACGGTCATGGGGAACAACGTCTACAGATCAATGTTGCCGCTGTCTCTTTGCTGTTTTGTCTGCGGTTTCTTTACGATCAGATTCCGAAACTCGGTGCTTAACACAACGGCTAAAGCGTACTGCTGCCTGATAACGGTCGTCAGCTTCGTTTCTTGGTGTATCGATTTAATACAGAAGGCGCTGTACGGCCGGCAGAATAGCGTTACCAGCGTTCTGTACTCGCTTGCGAGCGCCGCGAGATTGATGACCTTGACTTACTATCGATTAAAGTTTGTCAGCAATGCAAACGTTCTAAGAGACATTCTGGAAAACATCGACTACGTGGACAAACGATTAGTAGCGATGGGTATCAAAGTGCGGCATTCGGAAAATTTGAGCTTGTGTACTCTGTATACTGTGTTACACATTTTAGTCTGCACAGCGATTGGTTATTTATTTGCAATCAGAACAAACTATAGAAAAGCATTGGAAGCCACGGGTAAAATCAACTCGTCCTTCAACGCAGTGTCTATAGCATTCGATTACCACTCAATGATCTTCTTCACTATTCATTTTGTGTTCACAGTGTACGTTATCGGAGACAGGATGAGACTTACCCGTTTCGCTGTAGCAAAGTTCCAACAAGGGGATGCGTGGACCAGTTTCCGGAGTGGCCGCGGCTCCAACGCCCGACACCGGATGATGCGATTTACAAAGCGGATTGAAACGTTATCGAATTCCACGTGCGATGCCTTTAACAGCGCGAAAGTGCTGTACAAGCTGTTTTTCTGTTCCAATGTGCTGCTATCTATTACGCAGACGACTTCTAACACCTTGTTTGCGGCGATCGACGTCAATTACCCGCGTGTGATGTTACTGATACTGCACACCGTACAGTTCACTATAATACCTCTGGGCGTGTGCGCGTTTGTGACGAAACAGTTAGAAACAGTGGATTACGCCGTTTACAGTTTCTATTACACATATTACAGTAAATTTTTGAGCAGAAGCACAAAGGCACCCTACTACGTCTGTTTCCTTATGGACAAGAGTTTCGACTGCGGTTATTTTAAGTTTGAGTGGTCGCTGTTGGCTGCCATGTTCGATTTCGTACCTCTGTTTGTGTTCGCTCTCTTGCCGTTTCTCGAGTAACTCTGGTCTAGTTAGCACTGATAGTCTGCACTCACAACATTCCTTGCAACCGTTTCATAACAAGCACTCGTGTTATGTTTCCACGATGTTCCATACTTTCCTAACACCGTCGTCATTAGCTGCAACAAAATTATTGTTTAGCAAGTTTTCCACCGGCACTATGATTAAACTGCTACTGTGCTCCCTGAGCTGCTGTAGAATTCCCTCACTTTTTTGAATGAAGTACATTTTTTGTTTTGTATCGGCCATCTAAGGACCACATGCCAATTTCAATTTTTTTTCTTTGTGCTTTTCTTTTCCTCCAATATTCTTTCATCTTTTCACTGTGTCTATTCTTCCTGTCTTCAGTCTACTCTGAAACTTCGTTTTCCTCTCTCCTACCCTGGACTCCCTCCATTTTTAACACTTTTGCCCGAAAAACTTGTCTTTCAGTTGCTTCTTCTGAGTGTATATTATTTTTTTCTAAATCCTTTTGGACTTCGTTAATCCAACTTGATGTTGACTTCTTCCCTCACAGATATCTGAATATCTGCTTTGTTCACCTATTGTCGTCCATTCTATATAAATGTCGAAAAAATAATATTCTTCTTTTTCTTATCGTTTCTGTTATATTTTCTATACTTCGATATATTTCATCATTATTTCTTAATTTCCAACCTGCTGAAGTTTTTCGTGAGCCTAATATTTTCCTAATTATTTGTTTTCCAATATTTCTAGTTTGTCTAAATTATAACTCAATGCTAGATATTTACTTCCATATAGGCATTCTGGCTTTACTACTGTAATGTAATGGCTTATTTTCGCACATTTAGATATCCACTTTTTATTGTAAATATCTTTAGTTAGTTCCATCTTATGAATCCTTTCTTCTACAGCAAATTTTTCTAAACCATTCTATTGGATTATTTATCCTAGATACTTAAATTTTCGAACCCTCTCTGTTCGACCAATATCTGTTACCAGGAATTTTGGCGCATTTTTTATGTTCGTGAGAAATTTTGTTTTTTCTGCAGAAATTAATTCTTAAGGCTGTTCTACTGGCTATGCCCTCTAAAACATTAACTTGTGTTACTGCAGATATCAGATGTTCAGAAAGTATAACAAAGCCATCTGCGAATGTCAAACAGTTTACAAACAGTTTATTTCAATACGTTTGTTCCTTCTTCCCAATATGGTGATATTTCCATTCTTTTAATTTTTCATTCCAAATTCTCACTACTTTCTCCAGGACACAGTTGAAGTACATTTATTATTACATAAATTTTAGTTTTAAAAATTATTGTTTTAATCATTCTCGTCGTCTTGTCATCACGGCATTGGCAATGTGCTGCCTGTTCCGCCTTCAAAGATCCCCCTGCTATCTCTTTCTGCATCTTCCCACACACCTGTGTACTGTAGGTTTATATTTCTAGACTTGTTTGGCCAGTCATGCATCTGACATTTTTTCCAAGTGTTTTTTCCACCGTTGTTTGTAATCTTTTAATTTTTCATTTGAGTTAAAAACCTGTAACTCTTCTCATATGGCCTCATTCTTTATACGGTCAAGTTTAGAACACCTTTCAACAGCTCTTAACAACGAGACTTCCGAGGCCCGTACTTTACTGTCTTATTTCTTAGTTGATAATTCTTGGTTAAAAACTGGTAATTATACTTTTACGATTTCATTCTTTATACGGTCATGTTTAGAATACCTTTTAATTCCTCTTAAGAACGACAGTTCTGAGGCATGAATTTTACTGTCTTGTTTCTTCCTTCTTGTCCATAATTCACAACCACAGTACAGTACTGGGACAGCCATAATTTTGTAAAACTAAGTTTTTATCTCAACATACCTTATTTCTAACATATACGGTTGATTGTCCCACAGACCGTCTGGAACTGACCTAAATTAACATCAATACCATTATTTTTATCATACCCAAAATCATGTCTTAAATATTCATCATATAAATAGTCTCCAGATCGCTTATAAAATTCGATTAAATTTGTTATTTAAAATATACCTTATTTGATCTGTCTAGCGATCTTGTAGTTTATTATTCCACTACATGTTTCGGGAATTAAATTCCCATCTTCAGGTAAAACATCTTCTTCCTAGTATATAGGAGTCGTCGGTGAAATATTAAAAACAAATACACACACGAACGAATAAAACAAACACAACTGTTATAAATAACATAATTAAACACCGTACAAACCCAGCTAACGAAGACAGTGCGCACTGCCTGACAGTCACATATCATCTCTGTGACACTCTGACAGGAGGCGTGTCAGGAGTACTGACAGGATACATATAATATTGATACTGTAAAAACACAAGTAAATTGAAATAATTTGTCCTGGCGAAAGTAAAATCTGTATGACTGTTGTCAGAATGAGAGAAAAATATTTCATAACATCAGTTAATGGACTTTTTATTAACCGTTTAGAAATCGGAACAAAACAAAAAGAAAAAGTTTATTTAAAACCAAAGTAAAGCTCTGATAATTAACAGTGTACTGCATATTATCAGTTACTGTCAGAGAGTAATTCAATGCCTTCCATATCTTTGTTGTAAATTGTATCATCACTTGCGTCAGTATTATTATTAATAAGATTGTCCACAACCACATACGTAATGTGGACCAGTTCTCAGAATTTATCTTCTTCGTTGATTATATGCTCGATACAGTGACGTCACTTGTCCGCCGTTTTTCATTAAACTCCATCTCTATCAATATTGTTTTATTTCAGGCAGATTGTATCTGTTTTGTTGTGGTGGGCAACATATCCTTTCAACTGGCTCTACATTAATTCAACAGGTTTCAGAATACAGTAATAAAGACGAAGTCTTAAAACACCATGCCCTGATTTAAATGTTGCCCGATTTAGTCCCACATGACTATGCAGACATTCTGCACATGCGCGTAGTATATTACCTTGTGAACAGTATCAACGCCCTTCACCATTAGCGCTTTCAGATTTGCCACGTGGGTTTGTTTACAACAGGATTAAACTAAAACGGAAACAGTATAAACAGGTAGACAGAGAGAAAGACAAATGGCAAAAGTTCGAGTTAACACTAAGAAGTTGCTTCGCTCTTTCAATAACTCTTACCTTCTTTACAAAAAAAAAGACGTCAACACTACTTTGGCAGTACTTTAACCAGAAACGGCTGAAGAATAATACTATGTCAAAGTACATTAGTGTGTCTTATAAAAGTGAAAGAAAATACTAAAGTAACTTGTAACATTTTAGGAACAAAATTCTGTGGTTTGTAATTGACTAAATGTGAATTAATTAATATTGCAACAGTGTAACATTGGGAAAGCGTATATTATAATAGTTTTAAAATATTACAGTGTATACTACAATAGTGTAAAAAAGTGTAATAAAACTTAAGTGCACTGTATAATGTCATATGTTCACTGTATGTCACTTATAATACTCATACGGAGAAGTTGTCACTGGACTAGTAGTCTCCATCTATAGTCAATTTATTTTCCGTTCTGTTGGCCGTGGTCCTCTTTTTGTAGATCCACACATTTCGACTGCAGCTGCTGCAGTCATAATCAGTGGTCTTCTGTTCTGCTTCTCTGGCTTATAACCCTCTCACTTATATAGCCATCCGAGTGCGGGATGCTATCTGATTGGCCAAGAGCCTGTGTCAACAACGGAGTTAGACGTTATATCCACGGTAGCGATCCGAGAACGTCTTAGTGCCGGATACCAGGTCTTATTCGGCCTCAAGCACTCTTCCTTCCTGTTGAGGCTGATATTGTGTTTATATATCTCGATCGCTTCCCGATGTAGCCGCGTAGGAATAGTGCAACGTAGAGAATAGAATCTTAGTCTTCTTAAACTTCACCGCGTGTTCGTCATTGGTCAGAAGGTGCTCACCAAGCGCTGACTTCTCCGACTCCCCCTGACGACAGATCTTCAGCGACGCGCGTCCACGCGTTACGCTTCGTCGTGCCAATGTACAAAACGATGACCACGGCCCAGCGACCCGGAAAATAATTTTACTGAGGATAACTCCAGCCGTGAAAACTATAATGTTATAATGAGTACTTTCCACGTCATGTGTTTAGTCGACAATGATGGTTACTTTTGTAGTACACAGATTGGAATCTGTTTGTAGTGGCAGATTACAGAAATAAACGTAAATAAAACTACAAACAAGTTTTAAAGCGAGTATATTTTATGGATTTTATATTGTTTTATAAAAGTATATCGTAACATAATGAAACCAGTTTACTTGTTGTAACGCCCGAGTCTGGGGCCTCACAACGTGAAAGCTCCAGTCTTGCGGACAGGAAAGCTGCGGGAGTGGCTCGCTATTAAATAAGGCATTTACTTAGAATAACAAAATTTCTTTAATTCATCAAAGCAGCTATTTTCGTTCGTTCGTTATGTCTAATGAAAATTTTATCTTGCTGAACAAAATGACAATAATTGTTCTCTATAGGTTAAAGTGACATTCTCTCGTTACAATAATTCAATTTTTTACTTGAATATTTGCACTAAGACATAATATTACATTATAAAAAAAACATTCAAACAGAGATTCAAAGGGCCATTAAACAACTTAAGAATGGCAAAGCGGCAGGCATGGACAATATCGCACCGGAGGCCTTGAAAGTGGATATGGGTACTTCGGTTGAGACTCTATTCCCACTTTTTAAGAAGATTTGGGAAGAAGAGAAGATCCCCTCAGATTGGAAGAAAGGACTGTTGATTAAGCTTCCGAAGAAAGGAGATTTATTAGAATGTGATAACTGGAGAGGGATTACCCTCCTTTCGATACCAAGTAAGGTACTCTCACGAGTAATTCTTGAAAGGATAAAACAGCGAGTTAACTCAAGGTTGAGGAAAGTACAAGCAGGATTTAGAGAAGGTTATTCCTGTACGGACCAGATCAATACACTGCGTATAATTATAGAACAATCCACGGAGCTGCAGTCGTCACTGTATATACTATTTGTAGACTTTGAAAAGGCGTTTGATAGTGTAATGAGAAAGAAGATGTGGAAAGCCATGAAAGAGTTTGAGATTCCAAAGAAAATTATTAAGTTAACTCAAGAAATGTATGAGAACTACACATGTCAAGTTTTACACCAGGGGATGTTGTCCGAGCCCATCCCAGTAGATAAAGGAGTGAAGCAAGGATGTTTGCTGTCACCAATATTATTTATTATGGTGCTGGATCTCATGATGAAGAAGGCAATGAATCGCCGAAGAGGAATTCAGTGGGGACTGACAGATAGGTTGGAGGACTTGGACTTCGCGGATGACCTGTGCTTGCTAACCAACAGTTTTAAGGATATGGAAGCAAAGCTGAACGATTTAAAAACCGAAGCATCAGAGGTGGGATTGAAGATTAATGGAAAGAAAACCAAGGAGATGCGTTATAATAACCGCAATAAGGCACTATTATTTTTAGGAAACCAAGAGATCGAACAAGTCAAACAGTTTTGTTACCTGGGAAGTATGGTCACCACGGAGGGAGGAACCATAGAGGATATAGGAAATAGAATAAATAAGGCTAAAGGAGCATTTGCAATGCTGAGACCAATCTGGAAATCAAGGGAACTTAACACCAATACCAAACTACGCATCTTCAATACAAATGTCAAGTCGGTACTGCTCTATGGGTGTGAAACTTGGAAGACTAACAAACAACTGATTAGCAGACTCCAAACATTCGTGAACAGAAGTTTGCGGAATATCCTGAGGATATGGTGGCCACAAGATATCTCCAATGAAGAGCTGTGGAGAAGAACCCATCAAACACCCACTGACATTGAGATGCGTCGTAGGAAATGGAAGTGGATTGGGCATACATTACGACGAGATAGAGACAACATAGCAAGACAAGCCCTGGAATGGAACCCACAAGGTAGCAGGAGAAGAGGCAGACCAAGGAACACATGGAGGAGGAGTGTAATAGCGGAAGGGATGGAGAAAGGAGGGAAGACCTGGCCCGAGAGCAAGACGATGGCGCGGAACAGAGTCCGGTGGCGGAAGTTCATTGATGCCCTATGCTCCACTTAGGAGATGCAGGAATAATGATAATGATGATAAAAAAAACATTCATTATATACTGAATATTCTAATTAAAACATCATAAAAGCTTTACTGACTATATTTCTGAATTTAGTACGTTACTACTCTAAAATAGGCATCTCAATCATACATATTTCTTAACAAATTTAGAACATTACTGAGCACTTCTGAGTACACATAATTCATTTGTCAAAATCGGTCAATGCTTTAAGTTTTACTACAAAAGAAATTAATTTGAACTAAGTTAAACAAAAATAAAGTTGTAATTTTATTATATACACACCACCAAAATCAGTAAAAACTCATTCGATGTGGCTCCATCGTTGACAGAAGATGTACGTATAGTGCGCGGAGAAGCCAAAAGGAGCCTCTTCCCAGTGCTCTTCGTCGATTTTATACCCCTCATGACGCAAGGAGTCTCTACGAGTTAACGCCCAAAATCCAGCCAATCAGAACTGGACTTTGCACGTGTCTCGTAATTTATCAGGTCACGCAAGAGGACAATTTGACATTGATTTTTGTGAACCAAAGCGGAACTTGTTCACAAACACTGACAAGAAGACTATTCTTCTGTGGTTGATAACTCACTACACGCGCCACGATAAAATTTGGTCAGCACACTTCCTCACAATTGCTCAGTTTGTTCCTTGTTAAAAAAAATTAAAAATAATTCTTTCCTTAAATAAAATAAAATAATACATTGACGATTCTACTCATTTACAATTATATATATAAAGTCATAATGTGGAGTGTGCTGGGCACAACATACTAATTCATTGGTTTTAGTCTGACGTTTCAGTTTACACCTTGGAGAGGACCTTACAGGGGTATTATTTTATCGTCAGCAAATAGTAACGTACTCAGGTAAGTATGTCGGTCTAGCTGGACACCAGGATATTGCTTTGATTGCCATTTTTTAAGAACATCGTCAATATATATATTGAAAAGAGTGGGAGAAAAGCTACTTCCCTGCCTCACTCCTTGGTTAATTTTTATCTCATCCGTTCTCTTATTACCAGAGAGCTAGCAAATTTATTGAAATCTGGAGCTGAAAGGCTCTACGTGCGAAGAGTTCAGAATTGACGTAACAAATAAGAAGATATCTGTGGGTGCTGGTCAGCTAGAAGCGTTAACGCTTGACCGAAAAAGCTTTGTGGATGGGTTTTATTGACAGTAACAGATACGATAATTAACCGCGAAATGTACAGACAAGTATCTAGTAAAACAGTTGTTGTACTAAAAATGGGAATGATTGTAGTGGAAACAACGAGAAATCTGCATACGATAAATATCATATGCACCTGTAAGCCAACTTATAAATGGTTGATTAGTTAGAGAATTTTCGCTGTGTCTTTGGAAAATCTGGGCACTACAATAACCATAATACAAGGATTGTTCAATAGAAACACGTTTAGAGGCTGTAAAGCGTTTTTATTCAACGATTTTAAAAGACGTCGCCATTAATATTAAGGCATGAGCCCCACTGTTACACTAATCTATAGATTCCCTGCTGGTAAAATTCTTGCAGCTGTTTGCGGAACCATTCGCTAACAGCAGACTCTGCCTCAACGCCCGATTTGAACCGCCGTCCTTTTAGTGATTTTTTTAATGGGCCAAAAACATGATACTCGCACGGGGACAAGCCGGGACTGTAAGGTGGATGTTGTAAGACTTCCCACTTCATACGACCAAGCAGATCTTGAATCCTCTGGGATGCATGGGGTTGAGCATTATCATGCAGAAGAATGACACCATTTGTGAGCTTCCCGCGACGTTTATTCTTGATGCTGACCTGTAAGCGTTTTAACCTGTCTACATATTGCTCAGCGTTGATGTTCAGAAATTTTTTTTTTTTAAGTTTTAAAAAAGCTTATTTGCGCGTAAAGCAGTTTCCAGGTGTCTCATATTTTCATCTGATGCTGCAACACGTGCAGGTCCAGGACGGGCCAAATCTTTCGTGGATTATCTTCATTGTCGAAATTTATTGCACCATTCAACCACTGCCGTACGAGAATAACTATAGTCACCATATACAGCTTTCATTCTCGTATAAATTTCTATTGGCTGACGCTCCTCAGCGACCAAAAATTGAATAACGGCCGCTGCAAGATTATCTTTGGACGGATTTTCTATCATAGATGCCATTTTTCAACCTAGTGACAACGTTTAGAAAAGAGAAAAACTGCAAATATTTTTGACAGACGCGTCTTTAGTATTTAAACAGACAATATAAACAAATGAATTCTGTTGCCATGGCGACGAAATCACGACTGCGCAGATCAAACTTGTTTCTATTGAACAATCCTCGTACATAAACGACAAGTAATTTAGTTCTAGGTGTACGTTTCCGTTGACATTTATAGGCCTATATATAACACGTTTTGCGCTGATAACAAAACTATATAGGAAACCTATACTGATGATGTGACGATTTAAAAAAAAGTTTAAATCGCACAAATAAAAAATTGCTTTCAATATATGTAAGAGTATTATCCACCCCTTACCTATGCCTAGTTTCATGCAACAACGTGCAAATTGTCCCGTACCAACACGTTAAGAACGGTGTGATTTAGCTAATAATAATAATTACTTTAATTAAATAAAATACGTATATAATAAATAAAGAAATTCATAATTCGTAACCAAAAGGTAAAATAATGTATTACGACTTAATTAATAAATAATTAATATAACTTAAATGAACGAACTATTTTCTCAGTGCGTAAAACCGCGCCAGCTACTGACCCCTTGCCGCTAAACATTGCATTCATTCGCCCGATAGACACCGAGATGTAAGGATGTAGCTGCTGTGTTGTGAACATACACGTAGGTGTATACCGTTAAACAATATTTAATCAAGTTTATAATGAGTTTGATTTGACCTATGTAGTATAATAATAATAAAAAAAACAAAATTATAATGTAGTGCGTGGAGCAACATGTAAAAAAAAAAGGAAAAAGGAAACTTAGCCGACACATCTCTTAGCAAACTGTAAATAGTGAAAAATGTTACTTACCAGAGTTTAGTGCTGATAAAATAAGAACTGTAACTACAAGTAAAATGTAAGCTACCGACTCCGAAAGAAGAAAACACAAACAGCAACCGGATGAACTTCTAGTACCAATATCTAATCGTCTATGAAGAGACTACCAGAAACAATCAACATCATGGAACGTCAAGAGGAACCGTGGATCAGAGCCTAGAAGAGGACTGAAGATGGCCATCAGGGACCCCACAGCATACACATGTTATATTCAGGTGATATCAAAACATAATATTTGTAACACAAATTCATTGTAAAACAACAAGACCAGTAACAAAAGAACAGTAAAGAACTTTTGATAATTTAAAGTTTAATATAAATATTTTTGTAATCACTGTAATGAAGTAGTAATGACATTACGATGTTTAGATTTAAATTAATTTTAAAATTTACAACCAAAATTATTCTTCTCATAATTTGGTTGAAGTTGTAATAAAAACATAACAAACTTGAAACCCGGATCCGTGGTACTTAAAACAAGATCTTGCTGAATGATTTTGATATAAAAAGAATAAAAGGTAAATTTTCAAAATATTTAATGCAGAATTTTTTAGAATCTGAGTTTTAAAAGTAAAGTAAAGTATGAGAGATAAATATGTTAATAAAGAGATGTTTTTGCTAACACCCAACGAGTGAATAAATTTATACAATCCTTGCTTAATTCCTGAATAATAAAGTGTTATAATTTGTTAGTGATTTAGGTTTACTAACAACGGCAGCTAGTTCAACTAACTGGTAACAAATTGAACTGGTTCCCGACATTTGTGATATCTTAACAAGGGAGACGTCACAATAGTACTATATACAAAATTGATAACAATGTGTAACGTTTTTGGAAACATAGGTTACAAAGGCTTTGAACACTGTATAAAATTTGCACCGTGTATTACAAGATACGGTATTAATTTTGTCTAACTGTATAAAAGTACCGAATTTGTATGTATTTATAAACAAAGTCATTATAATTTGCTGAAGACATCTTTTACACAACGTTAACAATTCTTTAAATACTTGACTGATATTTTTGGCTTTTTTGTGTTGTATATTAAAACAAGGTTTAGAATGAATACTGCATTCGATTTTTGGGTAAAATTTTGTTTAAATTGTAATACGCCACGTGAATTTTTACTTTTGTGTTACAATTTTTATATCGTTACTACGGTTTCACGCGTCGTCGAATTGTACAGTAGAAACAAAATACAAAAAGATACAGTACCGTTTACCAAATGGTAAAAGCTTAAGAGCATGATAATGTCTTTCAGCCGCCAGCTAAACGCAACAATATTATGGTTACTAACTGACTGATTGTTTCTTTTGCGCAAATGTTGCGTTTAGTTGCCATCTCAATTTTCTTCTTCAATCTACAACGTTTTACTCGTTCGTTGGTTTTCCTTCGCTTCTCTGCCAGTTTCATGTTGTAGAATGCATCGATTTTCTCCTGCTCAGTCATCGTCGACGCGAACGGTGTATTTATTAAGTACTCGTTCAATTCTTCGCGCATCAAGTCATCTTCCTTTCGTTTTTGTTGCGATGGGGCCGCTGGTACCGAAGCTTCACCGCCGACAGCAGCCGCTCGTTGCTGTACCTTCTCGAGCTTCTTTCGTTCCTGAAACTTTCTTACTCGCACGGCATTTTGTCGTTTCTTGATCTGAGCCTTCTCGTCGCTACTATCCATTATCGAAAGCTGTTTTAGTTAGTCGCTACGTTTGGTTACTATATATCAGCAGCAGTGTATTCAACCACAACACAAAACAAACCTTTATTTACATATTGCGACGGACGGCCGTAGTACTTCTTTTGTTCTTATACAAATTAGTTGTTCCTCTGCTAATTCTTCTTCCATTTCTTATATATTTGTAGGGCCCAACGTCAAAACGTTTTAGAATGTTAAAAACTGAACATTATACTCAGATTTAGATTAAAACTATGTTACATTTGATAGCCGCATGCATTTTTGTGATTAAAAAAATTTTGATTCCGTTAATTATTGCCTCCTGCTCTCAGTCACAAAAGCAATGGACATTGGTGGAGTAAAAATATGGACGCACGTGCCAAGTTAAAACAAATTTACAGGCATTGCACAAATGCAATGCACAGAGAAGGGCATTGAAAATGCTTCAATGAATCTAATATATATATATATATATATATATATATATATATATATATATATATTGTAACGTCCTGCTTAATGTGAGGTGTGTACTTGCGAAAGTGTTATTATAATTAACAGCTTCGTTAATTCTGCCCCACAGTTGTACGCCAAATCTGTAACGTACCGCTTTATTCGTGAGGTGTTATTTAGCAAAACGTCAGTCTGAGTCAAGCCCCAAATGTTGGGTTCGCCAATCTTGTAACGTACCGCTGTTTCCGTGATGTGTTATGGAAGTGTTATTATATGCCTCACGCAGTATGCGTCACTTTTGAATTATACTAACTGACGTTTTAAACGGTATAAATAAAGGATTTTGGTTTATCTTGTTTTACTCAATCTAAAAGAAATCGAGAGTGTGTGATTTGGTGTCAAGGAGGTAATTTGTTCAGCCTTATGCAGAAGAGAGAGTAAGTATCAAATTTGCCCCTCTGTTGTGACGATTCCTTCTGTATGTTGTGCTGAAATTTTCATTAACTACCCACTACAATAAATTATAACACGTTATAATTCAATATTAATTTTCAATAATATTGCTTTATTGATTATTGGCTTTTGTCTCCAGCCACCAAAGTATAGGTATCACAATTAATCTTTTTAAAAAGAAAACATCCTCTCGCCTTTACCGAGTAAACATAGATCTGTCTAAAGAACAAAACATATCTGTTGTTCTTTAACCAATATTACGCTATAATAAAATACATTAGTTATTACATAATTCTTATTAATTCCCCAGGGTTCAGGGTGAATTCTTTGTGTTATGAGATTGTCAGAAATGGCTAAATGCTACGCTTTACAAATATAAGAAAATAATAAATAATTTGGTTTAATTTTCAGATATTACGTAGTTTCCGGAACTGCCGTAAGAGAGCAGCATGTATTTGTTTATTTTTGAAATAAACATATGATACAATTAATATTTTTTTTTTGTTCTATTTCACTATTAAAAAACGAGTTTTCTTCTGGATTTATTACGAAAAATGTTTATATTACCTCGCTCCGTGTTGTCCTTACTGGGTTGAAGTTTTATTCTGTGATGAGGTACGTCTTGCGTTATTATTTCCTTTACATTTCGAGTATTTTCTGATGGTCTACTAGAAGTAGGCCGAACTATATTGGATCCTCAGAATGTTTTCATCCACTGGTTTTTAAGGTATATCACCATTTAATTAGGATTCCTCAGGTATAATTAGTTAGTATTCACTTTGCTTATTACTCTTGCGTGAATTTCGCCTCCTCCAACGTCCGAAAAAGGTTATTTTTTTTATAATTTCTGTCGCATCGGTTCTTCAACAACTCTCGTTCAGTTCAAAATTTTTTTTCTTATTAACAATACTTGTTATTTTCCATCACTCTTAGTAACACATAGTATTTTTATTATGTAGGCAGTTTGTGATTATTATAAATTTATATTTTTATTTATGGGAAAATAATTCCCTTCCATTCCGGTTTATTTACTAATTTAATTCACATAATATGTTTTGGTTAATTTTTTTTTTTTATGACCTTGTATATAAATATTTTATCATTTTATTATCATTAAATAAATTTATATATTATTTATTTAGTATCGAATAGTGTTCATACCCGGTACTACTTCCTGTTGTCCTTTCCTTCCTAGGATTATTTTAATTTTATATTATCTTTGGTAGTTAAATTTTTATGTCTTTTAAAATTAACCCTGGGTTTTCTTACAATCTAACATAATTATTTGAAACAATATAATATTAACTTGGGTATAACAAATTGTGGTTCATACAATATAAATTACAATAAATAAATAAAATCACCAAAATCGATTAGTATTATTACATACTACTTCCATAGTTTTATCCTATCCAAAACATACAGCACAGTTTAGTAATACATTAGTTTCACTTTGGTTTTTCACCTCAATGGGTACACTATCACTCACTTCGCACTATATACCACTCGAATTGTTTATTATGTGGAGTGATATAATTAAATTTTGAGCGAGCTTTAGTTTTACCCATTTCTGACTTTTATTCTCATTAGTTACTTTATTGGGACCGGGTTATGTACCGTTACAATATATATATATATATATTTATGTTCATTCACCAATCAATGAATTCATTCTTCATTCACCAATCAATGAATTCATTCTTCATTTACCAATGTACACATTATAAGTTAAATGGAGTCGCATTCATAAGCGAAGTTTTATATGTGTACTACGTTATTGACAACAAAGAAGTAGTTTCTATGGAAACTCACCGGTTCCCATTTTCGATCACGCGCCAGCGATCGGCTGCAAATGTGCGGCACGTCCTTATAAACATTTTCAATTTTAACAAATTGGTTGACACATCAAAACGTTATTATCGTCAGTTATACATAAAATAGACAGACAGATAACTAGACAGACAAACAAAAGGCAAATGGTCGAGTTACAACTGAGAACTTGCTTCGCTAGCTCAACAAAGGAATAGTGTCTTCTTTCGATGTGTGTTAAAAGGGTTTGTAACTTTGGGTGCACCAGACAATTGGTGACACACACAGCAAACCCAACGTTATCCTGTCTATACTATTCCCGTTCTTAGTTCAGTCCTGATGTAAAAAAACCCACGTGGTAAATATACTCAAAATTACATCTAAAAACTGGGTTAGACATCTAGCCTGTCTGACACTGCCACACAAATTTTACTTTGGTCAGGACAAATTACAAATTACATGTGTTTATACAGTATCAATATTATATGTATCCTACCTCTACTAATTCCGACAGAGTGATACGCTTGTAATTCAAGTAGCAAATAGCGTTTCAGATGTGCCACGCCTGTTTGTTTACATCAGGTTTAAGCTAAGAATGGAAATAGTATACACACTGTTACGACATTATAGATTAATCTCCGTGTTTCCCGAACGATCCAGTTTAATACGGCTAAATGTTGTGGCGTACGTGATTTCAACATGCGCTCGCGAGACTTTTGGAAGCCGCCAGCCGCGCGAACTGTGTCAAGGGCACAATTAATTACGTTGTAGTGAAGAGTTAACGCGCAGTATGGAATAATCTGGAATTTTGGGGGTGTAAATACCAGTACTCAACGACGTTCTAGTTCAGTTATAGTTGCGATATATTACAGTGCGGTTCGAGTTTATTGTCAGGCGATTACAAGTGATTACTCTGTGCGTTCAAGTGGTTATTGTGGCGAAGTGTTTTTTTTTTTTTTTTTTAATTGGGCGGTATAATTGTAATACAATTGTGTTTTATATTAGTTGACATTTTATTGCGTGTGAACAATTTTTATTTGTTTTGTTGTAAGAGACTGTGTTTTTAATTACGAACTGTTTAACTGTGATAATTAAAGCTGGTGATTAGTGACTTAATTGGTGTCTTGTGTTTTGTTTTCCACTGTACCATACGACGATCAGTAGACCGTCGTAACAATATGTTTACTCACATTCTGCAATAAACATACTGATTACAAAGATTATAGATTATTCAGTTTCACTTTTGGCAGTAACAAGAAATCGACCCGGATGCTCACTAATTTCTTGTCGCTGCAGATGTACAGTAGGCACACAATAAACCGTTTGATCTAAGTAGCGTTGATACAGAAACATAGAGCTGTGCGATTGGCGGTAAATTCTGACCTGTATCTGTCACAGACAGATGCCAAAACGCAAACGCTCCATTAAGCACACAATGCAATGAAGTAATCCTTGACTGACGTCTGTGTCAGTCACATCACCGCGCGCGACGTCTTCTTAATATAATTCTGTGAAGACGTTTGTCGACGCTCTACAATGTGTGTGCGCGCGCGTTTGAAGCTTAAAAACAGATTTTACTTAATAAAATGAATAGCCAATTTTAAGAAGAAGCAAGAAAGCAAGTAGAAGATCTCAAAGAGACAGCACAGAAAACTAGCCTCCTAATCTCCTTTGCTAAAACGGAAATTATGACCGCCCTATTTAAATTCCCAAAAACGTTCCTGGACACTACGTATGGAGAAATAAAATATACTAACAATTTTAAATATCTTGGGGAAGACGTATACCGAAACGCCTCAGACAAGAATCCTTTAACATAAGGAAACTCAAATTAGCAAAGGCCTTAACTCTAACCCGGGATCTGTACCGAAAAAAAAAACCTTTCCAGGACTGCGAGAGTCCGCCATTATAGCACTGTGATCATGTCTGGAGTGGAAACAATGTGCTTTTGAAATTTGGAACCTCTTCTTAAAAATGAACGAAGAATTCTTCCGAAAATTTATAGCCCGAAGAAAATTGAAGATGGGTATAGGCATAGACCCAATTAAGAGCCATACAGGGATCTGGAAGATCTGGAAACAGCTTTCCAAAGAAAAAAACATATTCCTTAGACACATGGTTTGGATGGATCAGTCCAGATTAAATAAACGAATGTTCAACTATATTTGGCAACTTTCAAGTCTGAACGGATACACCAAATAACTCAAGGATGAAATGATGAAAGTCGGTATCTCTTCGAACGACTGTGTGGGTAGATATATATACAGAAACAAAATTCAGAATCTTAAGGTTTTCTGCGAGAAGAAGACAAGAAAGATGTGGACAGTGAAAGGAAGGCCTTCTGGCAGGAGAAGAATAGGAAATGATATCCACGTGGTACACGGCTGGCGTGTTCGTGTAAAAAAAAAAACAGAAAATCCAATTTAAAAGAAAAAATGTTACAAAGTAGTTAATAAAATACTAACTATTGTCAATGATTAAATACAAATTCATCAGATACCATAATATTAGCTTTCAAACATTATTAAATATAATTAATTTTAGCATGCCTGTGTGCAAATAGTTGGTTTTGAGCCATAAAGATAAATGGTCGTTTTTTTTACGACGCTTGGTGAGCCTAACCATGGGCGGCTCCAGTAGAATGCCGGAATATTAAACGTGGCAACACTGGAACCAGCTGATATTTGAGGCCGACTAGACGATCTCTTAATTTATGTATTCAATGATCAAGTCATTTTTAATTGCCGGTTAACAGAAGTTTTATTTATTTTTGTCTGCAAATTAAAAATTTGTTAAGAAAATACTGTTATATCATTTAAGGAATATAATAATTAACTCATTCCTACGATACCAATTTAATAATACGAACAAAATTAATTCATTAGGAATAACGCTAATTCACTAATTTCTTCAACTTAGACGTATAGTACTAAGTGCGCACAGACCTATAATTTAGATTCAGCTATAAATAGGAATACTCAAGATTTTAGTAATGCTATGAAATGAAATCAGAATATAACATGTTCATATAGCTGTTATATTACACTATGCTTATAGGCATCACACGCAATGTTGCCATGTTTAATATCCCTGCCTTCTACTAGAACTGGCTATGGCGTAACTTATTTGACCGTAAAACTTCTTAAGCGTAGTAATTTTTTTCTATGGCATTTAAACAAACACAAAAATCTCCGTTCAGCCAATTTGGTTTTAATATACAGTTCAGTTAAGTACGCTACTCTTAACACAGTTAAGTCTAATTAGTTTACACAGAATGCAGAACATGCAGAACATTTCATGCTTACAAACTTAACTAGCGAGACACACACACACAGTGTCAGGCTCCGTTAGCGCAGAACAACCGGATTACAAAGCTTTTGTCTCCTGTCTGTTGACACAGTCGATGAGTTGTTGGGTCGTTCCGCGTCAGTGAATAATCCCTGGATACTTTAGTCACTTGCACACATTCATTTTGTCTCGTACTCGTATTCGTTAATTCTCTTCACCAACACCATCGCACCTGTGAATCGACAACACCAACGGTCTGAAGCACGCTTCAAATTATGTTGCCGTGATGTTCCCGACGTCACTTGGTTGTAACACTTCACACATTAATTGATTACTTCATTGTTTACAACCGACAGTGAACAAGTGCCACACCGATTTTTACGCATTAGAAGAGAAACTAATTAGATTTCAAAACCTCGGGTAAAATCATAATTACATATCAGTTTAGGTTAGGTTAGGTAAAGCCTAAGATGGAAAGATGCGAGCAAAATTTTGCTCTTACAACAGCATGTATATAATTATGTTGTTTGCAAAATAAAAAATAGAGTTTTGAGAACTAGTTTTTAAATTACAACATTTTAATACAACGCCTGTTGATTTTTATTCCACCAGTTCTACATAATTATACTACTTCAAAACACTATAAGTTGAGTTCTATAATTTAATCAATAGTGTAGCTGAGGACTTAACTGGCTTCCCAACTGGATAGGTCACCAATGAGGTCTTAGAAGTAAAATCTACAAACATACAGTACCAGCTCACTAATTGCTGTGTTGTAACTGTCAAATCGCCTAATACCGCCAACATCTACCCACATGTATGTAAACATCCTGATCAATAACACTCCCATGTAAATGTCTTGGTCAATAATCCCGCGATCCCATATGAAGACCCTAGAACGCCACTGAATTTAATATATGATCTTTATAAGTAATAATCTTTATAAGTAATATATGATTACGTCCTGTACTAGGACTGCCTCCATAGTAATATTTTTTCTCAGTTGACGTTTCCATGACTAAAATCTAGGATCGTGAAAAAAAACAGAAAAAACTAAAACAACTTAAAAATAAAAATTTATAAAACAAAATAATGGCAAAATGGTGCTACAAAAATTACATAACCTCTCGAAAAGTCTGCAGGTAGTGTTACGTAAAAGTCTACAGGTTTCTCAACTAGCCCAGCGTGCTGCGTCTATGTCGAGGCCGCCCACTGAAGTAGGTTCCGGACTGTTGGAGTGCTTGTTATCTACGCAAATTATGCAGATACGCCGCCAAAAGAATAGATCGTTATTCTGGAACATCTGCAGGCTCAGTTAGTTAATTAGAGTGGACGATTGCTTTAGTGCGGATCAAGTGATTGTTGCTGATTAGTGGAAAGTGATTATTGTGTTACCACTTTCATTACCTATATGGCTACACATTACTTTTACACACGCGCGCGCATTACTATACCTCCAATGTGTCTCCATCTTCTTCATTTCCGGCCTGCACTGGCGTGCGTATCCTCACATACTCCCATCGGCTAAAAGGGGATGCCCCAGCTCAGACTGAGAATTCTCTTTCGGGACAAGTAAAAAAAAAAGTTAGAAGTTAGAAGTTAGTTACGCCTGACAAAATTGTAGAGTACGGATCAAGTGATTGTTGAGGTTTAGTGAAAACTGATTACTGTGTAATAATTATTATGCAACTCTAACAGTTGGGATTATTATTGGGTGTGACAAATTTAACTAAACTTATTGTATGAAAGTAAATTGTTGATTACTAATTGTAATTTGTGACTAATTAAAGCTGGTTATTAGAGATTTCATTGTTGTCTGTATTTTGTTTCCACTGTACAATACGACGATCCGTGTGACTGTCGTAACAATCTCCATCTTATTCTTCTTCTTCTTCCCAGCCTAGAGGTTGATGGGCTTGCAATTTTTTCCTTTCGAAGACAATCTGAACGTTCTTGAGCGAGGGATATTATATTGGATCTTTAACGGAATGGATTTCTATTATGTTTTCCATCCTTTGCCGTTAGCTTGACAGTTTATCCGCCTTACGGGACGGTTTCCCATCCCAAGGGCAACTGAGTGCCCTTTGCTTTTACCAGCTCGTCCGCACTCTTTGGAGACCACTGAAACTTAACAAAACGGAATCTCCTTGTTGTGGTAAATTCTCGGCCCCTGCATTATTTAGCCGTTCGTTAATCACGATTAGGCGCATTTCATACAGGCCTACTATTTGAAAATTTCGCGCCCTTTCCATAGAAACAAATGTGTGGGGTTTCTGTTTTTTACCGCATCGTGGCGCCACGCTCGCCCCACGAACAGCTGTGAAGCGACAAGTCACTGTTACGGGAAACAGCTGTATAAATAAGGTTATCTCACAGCAACGCTGAAAATGGATAAAATTAAACATCGAGCAGTGATCAAATTTTTTGTTAAGAAAAGTTTAACCGCAACAAGAATTTTTGATGAGATAAAGAATGTGTTGGGTGAAAAAATGGGCTGCTGAATTTAAACGTGGTCGTCCAAGTTTTGAAGATGGCCCGCGTACTGTGTGTCCCAAAAGTGCCACTACACTAGAAATCGTCAATAAAGTGTACGATATTGTTTGGAAAGTCGCCGTTTGAAGGTGTTTGAAATTGCTAAGACCTTGTGTATCTCAGATGGAAGGGTACATCACATTCTTACTGAGGAATTAGGTATTAAAAAGCTGTTGCAAGATGGGAGCCGCGTTTGTTGACAACTGACCAAAAACGCAGGCGAATCGAAGCTTCTCAGGATGTTTGAACCGTTTAAAGAAAAATACGAAAGATTTCATTCGCAGATTTGTAACAACTGATGAAACTTAAGTACATTACTTTACTCCAGAAACAAAACAACAGTCGAAACAATGGATGCATAATGATTCCAAAAAAGATAAAATCAATTTTGTTTTCTGTAAAGTGTATGGCTTCAATTTTCTAGGATGCTAAGAGAATATTGTTGATAGATTACTTTGAAAAGTGTAAAACGATAAATGAACAGTATTACGCTAATCTTGTGAGGCGAATAAGTGAAACAAATTGAGAAAAAGCCAGGTTTAGCAAAGAAGAAGGTCATTTTCCATCAGGATAATGCGCGACCTAACACATGCGTTGTGTCTATGGCAAAAATCGCCGAGTTGAAGTACGATATGTTGCACCATGCGCCTTATTCGCCTGATTTAGCGCCATCCGACTTTCATCGATTCCCAAACTTCAAATACTTTCTTGGGAGGAAGCGGTTTTCCTCAGATGACGAGCTGACAGCCACAGTAAACGGTTAATTTGAGGACCTAGAAGAATCGGACTTCCTGAATGGGGTAAAAGCGCTGAACCATCGCTGGACTAAGTGTATTGAATTACACGGAGGCTATATTGAAAAATAAAAAAGGATTCCAGAAAGAAAAGGTAAGTCTTTCATTATCAGGCCGAGAACTTTTCAAATTGCTCTATACAAGCAAACACTGCCCTGTCACAACCAAGACGAGATGAATGGATCAGGGTTTACCCTTCAAAGAGTCATTTTCAAAACGTACTGTGCTGTGGCATTTTTCACTTGTGTTCTGTTAATACTGTTTGCAGAAAACTCGATTAGTATAGTAAAACAGAGGCAAAGTGTGTATTAAACACTGTTGATTCGATACGCAAACAAAGAGAGGAGACAACAACCAACAAAGAGTTACACAGGTGTATTTGGTTGGCTGCACTGGGATACGCTACGTGAAAGGCGATCAACAAATACTGTACGCGCAGTGTTAACATCAAGAGTTGCGGAACGGGACAAAACAAAGAGGAACAGAACAAGTGTGCGCTGAAGCGAGACAAGCAAACATCGACATTGTCAACAGCTACAGATACAATATGTATCGATATATGTACCACACATATGGTTGAACTTATACAGCTTCTACACCCCATCATTGTTTGTCATGTAAGACGACACATTATAGGCCATATATTCAACGCTACTGACCTACTACAGAATTGTGCCCTCTGCAACAATGTTTTGCTCGTATAAGACCAGCTCTACGACAAGTATCACTTAAAAACAAAAATTACCTATAACATTATTCAAACAGATTTTAACATAATCAAACCTACAGCACACAAATTAATTCATAATTTAAATGGAGTATATAAAATTGAATGTCCTGACTGTAACAAATCTTATGTAGGCTAATATATTGTACAGGTACAATACAGATATTTGCATATTTGCCCTGCCCAGGGCGGTATGTGTGTATTGTAATTAGTGTAAAAATAATAAGACGAACAGTTTTATACAATTTTGTGCAGGAAAATGCAGGCTCTCGCCTGTCGAGAATGACACCTGCTTTGGTAGCGTAAGTTACAGCGTTCGTGTATTTGTGTGTGTGACGCCAGCTGCGACACGACAATATGGGGTAACGCGTACGATGGTTTGTTGTCAATTAATCAGGTTTTAACAGGATTAAAATAAACTAATTAATACGTTTTGAACCAGTAAACAAAGACTTACCCCAATTATAAGGACACCATTATATTAAGGGGTTTTTTAATGAGTAAAATGTATTGCCAAATGTGCAATATTAAAGATGCTAACTAATTAACATTAATTACTAGTGTAATTGAATAGTAATTAATATGTGTGGTATATGTGAGTGACCAGACAAAAATTACGCAATGATATCGCTCATGTGACGAGTATGTTCATGAGATCGCGATAATTAACCAAAAAGAGAGGGTAATAAAAAGGACGTTTTGCATGTACGGACAATATCTGACACGTCGAAAAACAGTCCTGAAACTGTCAAATCGCCTCAAGTATAAGTTCCACTGACAACTTAGGGCGATCAGACAGTCAGACTCAAGAAATCTACACACGACGTCACGCTTGATTAACCTTGACACACACACTATACCACACTTACACCAAGACGTAAGGAGGAATTCTGGAGCATCACCAACAACAACCCTTAGAGATAACGAACACAGCATCAGAATAATCATCATCATCATCATACTCTCAGGATTCTGGACACACACACACACACACACGCACACACGCAACGGTAACGGCAGACATACGCAAGTGATAACAAAACAATTATATTATTTTTATTGTGAAAAGAGCTATTAAAAAGAACTGAACTATAAACAGTAAATAATTAAAGTTGGTAAGTTAAATATTAGAAATAAGAGAAGTTAATTTAACAACAAAATTTAGAAAAGAAATCTTTTGTTGTATTTTTGGGTGTGTCAGTAAAAATAAATAATAGATTGGAAGTGCTAGATTATTTTTATTTGGTTTATAGCAACAATAAATTCATTATTGAGTTTTAATAGTATATTGTTTGTAAATGAGTTGCTATTAATATTTAAAATTTGAGTTAATGTCAGACATACAAAATTAAAAAGAATTTAAATAACTTGTTTAACATATTTTTTTAGTTAGCAAGATTATATGGGTGTTTATTTTTGTTGTATGTTATGAATAGCATAACAGGTTACTGTATATTTGTAAAGCTTATAAAGGTGAATATTTATTTGTTTAATGTTTGAAATTTTAATATTTAAATATTTTTCTATTAATTAATAAATCTTAGAGTTATTATTTTGAAACGGTTTTAATTGATTATTTCATGTCAACAACATCTCACTCCTCTTTAAAAATTATTTAATTATTGTGCAACTACATATACTTGACGCAACGAGAAAAAAAAATCCTGCGACCTGGCCGGTGTAATACACTTTATAGTTGCGTTGTGTACATGATAATCTATTTGTATAATTGTCGTAACGTTGCAATATTGTTACGACGGTCTACTTGATCGTCGTAGGTACAGTGAAAAACAAAATGCAAGCCACTAATTAAGTCACTAATCACCAGCTTTAATTTTCACAGTTAAACAGTTCGTAATTAACAACACAGTCTCTTACAACAAATCAAATAAGAATTGTTCACACGCAATAAAATGTCAACTAATATTAAACACAATTGTATTACAATTATACCGCCCGATTATAAAACACAACACTTCACTAATAACCACTTGAACGCACAGAGTAAACGCCGACAATAAACTCGAACCGCACTGTAATATCGCAAATATATCTGAACTAAGGCCGCTGCCGCCTTGTATTTATACCCCCGCTCACAGACCAGAACATTCCAAACTACGCGCTATCTCTACCTATGACGTAATTAATTGCGGTCTTGACACAGTCCGCGCGGCTTCTGCACAGTCTAGTTAATGTGTCGAGAATCACATACACCACGCAGATTCAGCTGGATTCATCTGGAACATTCGATAAACACATAGATTGTTCTGTGATGTCATTACAATATAAACGCTTAAAAGAAAGATTTATATAACATCGTAATTCATATTTTAAACCAGATAATCTATACAAATCAAGTTTAGCTACACACTCAATCAAAAACAAACACACATTTATAAATTTAAATAACATCACTTTATTAAAACTTATTTCCAAAGGTCCAAAATTCACCTTATGGAAAAATTTAGAAATATTTAAACATACAGAAATAATATTAAGTAATAAATCAATACCAGAACACATTCAGATTACTACAAAAAATGATAATATTTTCAAAATTACTACTTTAATAAAATATTAAATATTTATATTATATTTTACAATTAATTATATGACATATTTTATATACACATAAAAACCTGAAATTCAGCCCATTTATAAAACAGTTGTTATGAACAACTTATTTGAAATTTTTTTTAAATATTTATTAATTTATATCTGATGAGTAATTATAACGTGATGTATTTATAATATACACACACGTATTGTTTACTAATGGTACCTATAATCTCAATTTTCTATTGTAGTGTATTTATTGTTAATAGCCTAAAGACACCATACATACGATTGCAATAAAAGTTTTATTACTCACATTCATAAAAACGATCGATTTTCGGCCATTCCGGTTGTCCATATCGACAACGAAGTACATATCACGTTCATTAATCAATGTCTACGAATTCGTTTTGTAAATAATGGCCATTTTACGATAATGTGACTGCAACTGTATATAACCTGACGATGGTTTATAACCGAAATTGATCGTTTTTAAGAATGCGAATAATAAAATTTTATTGCAAATTATATCTAATGATGATAATTGAACCCTATCGAAACATTGTAATTTATCAAATAATAAAAATATCAGCATTTATGAATATGTATTCATGCTATATAAACACATATATAATTGTAATAATCTGTCCTGACCAAAGTAAAATTTGTGTGACTGTGTCAGACCGACAGTAAAATATATTACACCACCAGTTAATGGTTTTTTATAATAAACGTTTAAAAACGCAACAACAAAAAAAGAAGCAAAGTTTATTTAAAATGAAAATAAAGCTGTGATAACTAACAGTGTACTGTACATTATCACTTCCTGTAAGAAAGAAATTCAATCCCTCTGTGTTGGAACTTATATCATCACTTGAGTCATCGTTATTATTGATAAGATTGTCCACAACGACGTCGACAATGTGAGCCAATTGCCATAGATTAGCTTCTTCCTTAATTATATGCTCGACACAATGACGCCACTTGTCCAACGTTGTTTCATTTACCTCCTTCTCTATCAATTGTTTTATATCAAGCAGCTTATATATGCTGTGTTCTGCCGGGTAACATATCCTTTCAACTGGCTCCATATTAACTCAGTAGCATTCAGAATACAGTGATAAGGAGGAAGTCTTAAAACGTCGTGCCTCAATTTAAGTGGTAAGATAACTTTCACATGACTACGCAGACATTCTGCACATGCGTGTAATATATTACCGTGTGAACAGTGTCAACGCCCGTGACCAATGGCGTTTCAGATTTGTCACGTGGGTTTGTTTACATCAGGACTGAGCTAAAAACGGAAATAGTATAGAAATATTAAAGGAGGCTGGGGATGGTTATAAGGATATATTTAGTGGCCACCACTAAGAGAAAAAATGATTTGTATTTATAATTTTTATTAATATTTCTAATGAATAATTCCTATTATTAATATTCCTTAAAACCTTAATAGAGGAAAGACCCCGATATAATTGTAGTAAAAAGTATAAAAACTGTTGTTGTAAAATACTTTTATTCAAATATTCCGATTTAGATGTTATCTGATACGCGTTATGTCAAACAGTATTACGATACGACATTTCAATAAATTGTTGCAGGTGTCCAGTTTTAGATAAGTGTCTGGCCGAAAGTCATTTGTACTTGGAAACGGCGACTGTCATCTGTCACGTGTGTTCCGAATATGTCAAAAATTGTGATCGCATACGTCAACTGATGACACATATCTGAAGTGTCCAATCAGCAATTCGTAGGACAGTCCTGTTTCCCAGAACGAGTTTAAACATTTGCAATGAAATTTTTTAAATCAATACTTAAACTGTCGATACAAATTAAAACATTTTGACCTGATTTGAGATGAAAAAAATTTACACAAATCAACTAGAGTATTAAGTCAACAAAAGGGCTCTCAACAAAGCCTTGTTTTGAAAGACGAAAGAGTAGCAGCACTCACATGGCTCGGAGGAGACCTAGGTGAAAGGGGTCTTTGGACCGCGGAGATTTAAGAAACACATAATAACCCTGTTACAATGCGGAAGATGTAACTTTATTTTGTTTTAAAAAATGAGTTAAGGATTAGAAAACTTAAGTAGCCTACTGTAATTGTGTCTTAAACTACTATGTAAATTCACGATAAACATTTTTACATGTTAAATATTACATGCTTTTATAAAGCGTCCAAAGACTTTATGTAGAACTATTTTAAGTTTACACAAATGTTTAACTTCTTTTGAGATACTTTTTATGGCAGTGTTCTGATATCGAATGGTTAGTGGTAAATCTAGCCCAAGTCGACTCATATGAATTTACGGAAAACTGAAATTAAAAGTTTTAAGTCCAATGATAAATAAAAAACTTGATTTTCAAGATAACCCCTCGATATAAAGTGTTGACTTAAATAAATGAAAGACATGTTGTTATTTAAACTAAAGGAATACCTCTTCAGATAAAAGTTAATTGCTAAGAAAGTTAATTAATAAGGGCTAGACTATTGTAGTTGCGGAGCTTTGTTTTGGCGGTGTTAGTAAGTAGCGCCTCATGGTGTGTCTCAGCTGTTAAATCACTGAGATTGATCTTCATGTCTCTAGACCTGTGCACCAAGAGACACAAGTGATATGTAACATCAAGCTGCTCTAGACAAGTGTTGATCTCTACTATAGGGCTATGTCTCTATACGAAAAAACTGCATTGACCAGGAATGAATATCAAGATAAGGAAACTTGACAATGTCCTATAAACTTATTTAAGAAATTAAAATAATAGGCGGAATCCGCCATGATATTTTCATCATTTTTTACAAAGATTAAATCAAAAACGGATTATTCCACCAGTCTTAAGCACAGAGATCCGTACTGGTCACTCCAGCGCTTCCCCGGACGACCCACAACTCTCCGGTACATAATTCAATAATTGTTCGAGGATGCGGCAGTCATCAGTTTCATTAAGATGTTCCAAAAATTTTACACCATATTGAACAATCCTATCGAGTATGCTCATAACATTTAGTTACTGCCGAATGGCTGCATTTATTAGACAATCTTCGAGAATAAACATTGACAGGTACCTGACAAATATCATTGCGGCCGCTTAAATCCAACTGTCAGACCGATAGAGAAGTATGGCGGAGGGGGGCCATCGCCATATATAACCATATAGGCGTGTTTCGTTACTGATCGATATTAGAATTCTCGTGATTATTCCTCACATTTAGTCGAACTTATGTAGCTTATTCTTATTCTGACAAGTCTTCGTGAGACTTGTTAGACGAAATTTTTCCCATCGTTTAGTAGTTGTAAGGAATTTAACAGCTGTGAGATTCAAACGATACCTGTACAAAATTATCGCAGTTATTTTTAATTTTACCCGAGGTTTTGAAACCTAATTAGTTTATCTTTTAACGCGTAAAAATCGGTATGACACTTATTCACTGCTGCAAACAATGACAAAGTGTGACGTAATCAATTAAGATCAAGTATAACAACCAAATGACGTCGGGAACACCACGGAAACACAGTGTGAAGTGTGCTTCAACCCGTTGGTGTTGGCAGTTCACTGGTGCGACGGTGGTGAATTAACGAATAGCAAAGCGACGAGCGTCGAGCACGAGACAAAATGAATGAGTACAATTGAACTCAGAGTGGAGGAATGATTCGCTGACGTGAAACAACCCAACGACAACTCATCGGCATTGTCAACAAACAGGAGACAAAGACTGATAATCCGGTTGTTCTGCGCTAACAAAGCCTGACGCCATAGATATTACTCGTTTCTTTTTTGATGCTTGCAACGCGCTTCATATTTTATGTTTTGTTAAGGGAGTATACGTTTTAGCAAAACGTATTTTAGTGAACTGAGTACTAAAGTCAATGAATTGATTTTTTTTACATTATTGCATTTTAAGTTAATGTGTTTTTGCGTGTGCATAATTTAGTAAATAATCATTACCTTTTACAAAGATTAAATCGAAATTGGTTTTATTCCGGTCCCAATATTAGAGCTGATCACTCCAGTGCTTTTTCGGACGACCCAAGACTGTCCGTCGTCCGTTTGGCTTACAATTCTATAGTTGTTTTGGGGACGCGACATTCATCCATTAACACATTCCAACCATTTAACCCATATTGGAGAAGCTTAACGAGCACAATCACAATATACAGTTCCTGCCGTATATCATAGTTACCGTCACCAACGTTTCAACCTCTCGGTCAACCTTACTTCAGACAGTTTAGTAAATAATATGTCCCCCGGGGTATGTTACTATCGTGTCCGTGGTGAGGCTGTCACCTTCCGGTGTAACAACGTCCAGCCAGATTTTCTGTCTCAGTTGTCTACCGGTAAACTGGCTGTTTTACCTCGGACTAAAGAGAACAGTTTTCCTTGTTCGATATATCTGCAAGGATCTTTAACGTGCGGTTTCTCTTTGTCTCCAACGTCCTGCGGACGGTGTCCTGTAAATCGCCACTAGTGACAATCGCCACCAGGGACAATCGCCACCAGCAGGGGCTTCCCCACCACCTCTCGTTAATATTTAAAGCGGACTTCGCAGGCCTGGTCTGCCTTGAACAGTCAAGTGAATTTTACTGATTCCCATCACACTTTCACAGGCTTTGGACTGGCTACATGCAATATCTATTGCATAAATTATAGGCGTGTTTAAAATCAGCTATTGGCTTCGTCAGTTACTTTGAGCTCAGATTAAGCTCCGTCACTAATATTTACTTTATTTACATTATTTACATTTTTTTACTCTCATAAGTCAACGTTTAAGCTCCTGGACTTTATAGTAACTCTTCAAAATTTTTGGAGATGAGAAATTGTTTTCAAACAAGTGACAATATCACCAATTTCTTCATATTTTTTAACCGTTCTTTCCAGTCTGTCATCTAGAGTCATGTAAGCAGTTTTCCTTCGTTTACCTTCCATGTTGAGCTGGGCCCTTATTAGCGCACATGCTGTGCTCTCTGCTTCTTTCTTAAAACAGTTGATGAGGTCCTTGACTCGAAGATTCGGTCTTCCAAGTTCGGTATTAATTTTGTTGTGCCATCCCTCGACAGAGTTGGTGGTTCGATGACGCCTGTTGTAACAACTCCAAAGCTCGACTGGAACTTCTTCGTTTTCCATCCATCTCTCCACGAAATAGTCCAAAATCCAGAAATTTTTTCATTGTCAGGCACTCTGGAATGTATTTCCAGCCAGCCGTCGGGAACATCCTCAGGCCGAAGAAACGCCAAAGCAGCACACATGCGGATGATCATTCTCACTTCTTCGTTCTTCATATACTCACAAGCAAGTCCCAAATCTTTTTTGAACTTTTCTCCAAATGCACTTTCTCATGTGAAAGTAGCAACCTTTTACGTCTACTGCGGGAAATACAACTTTAAGGGCAGAAATTGCTGCCGATTCAAAATCGACTGTCACCGTCGCTGGATTCCACTCTGGTATAGCCTCAATAAGAAGGCGGAAAAGTCGAATACATGTTTATTTCCTTTTTTTGGCAAGAGAGCAAATATAACTGGATATATATTTGTTTCGTTCTTTGAGCTTCCAAAGTCTGCATGAACGGTATAAATTTGCGAAACTTGTTTACTGCAACTCTTAAAAGTGCCATCCATAAAAACATCTTGCTTACTTCTCAAAGATTCTTTTCCTAATGCTCCACTAAAAATAATAAGTCGCCCGCCTGTGTTGTCGTCTTTCAAAAGAAAACTACTTCCATCTGTCATGGTAAGCATTCCCATTTCCAGAACAACTTCTTCAGATGATTCCGGTTCTCGTTGATTACCTTGCGATTTGGCCCTGTGGCGATATAAAGACCTCTTCGTAACTTGCTGATCTGGCATTTCGGTTACAAAATCATAGCACATGTTGTGGAGATTACCCATTTGTTCGGAGTATATTTTAGAAATTTCCTCGTCGCGTGCTCGCTTCTTCGCCTGATTGAGAGCCTTCAATACTTCTGAGCGAGCATCATCCGGAGGTCCACATTGATGCTCGCTTGAACACAGCACTTCACCACGTTTGCTCTTGATTGATCGTCGGCAACGTGTGGATCTCTGTCTTGAACAGCACCAAGTTACAGTCCCATCTTCTTTGGTCCTTTTAATATTGTACGCGTAACCTTGGTAGTGGACGCATGGCTTCCCGTGACTGTTCGTTGACACTTCCATATAACCACAACTAGAATGCACTAAATAACTATGACCGGAACACTATGACACTCAGAGCAATAACGAGAGAAAGCGGGGCCCAGCGGGCGGAGGGGATGGTCCTGCGGAATTTCCTGTTATTAATCCAGCGGTCATTGCCTCAGGGGAGGGAGCCGGGGACAGTGGGTAGCGATTGTCACAAATTTTAAGCTGGTGGCGATTGTCGCTGGTGGCGAATGACATGTATTCCGCCGTTGACCAATAGAGTGTCACCCGCGTTTAGGGGCAATTTATTACCCCAAGGCTAAGAGCGCGCTCTAACATTTACTTGTTGACAAGTAGAGAAGGGGCAATTATTTTAAAGCCTGTAAAATGAAAGGTGGTGGATGGGAGAGGCCAGACCGACTTTCACCCTCACCAACACACACGCAGCGGATTATACCTGGACCTTGGTGGCAGCCGTGACTCAAATACTGGACATTTATAAGCGCAAAAGCATTTTCTTACTGTGCTAAAAAATTGCAAAACTGTTAGTGTTTTTGAATTCCGCGCAAAATTCTAAGAAAAAATGATACCAAACAACAACTATCAACAAACATTCACTGATGCCAAATCAGCAGAACTTGGATTTGAAGTGATTCGCCTCCTACCATACCACCGCCAGTATAATCCGATAGAAATGTTATGGGCTTACCTCAGTGGATATGTGAAGGAAAGAAACGATACTTGTAAGCTGAAAGATAAAGAAAATATGTTCATGGAAGCTATTGTCACGTTCTGTGCCGGTATGTGGAGTAAATATGTCAAGCACGTGAAAAAGCTGATTGACGACGACTGGAGGAGTGAGCGTCTTGATGACATTAGTGTTCAAGAGTTCATCATTAACTTGGCAGCAGGTGACTCAGAGAGTGAGTGCGAGAGTGATAATAGCGAAGAATACGACTTCGGCATCGCTCCTCTGCAGTAAAATCAGTAAGTGAAGACTCATGAATCTGTTGTAATAATACTAATAATTATATACCATTAATTTAAAATGTTAATGTTTAAGTTTGTATGTTTGTGGTTACATTTTCTTACATAAATGTATGCTTAATGAGTTATGCTTATTCTTATTTATTATACAAATATTAATATCACCAATTATAATTGTAGGGTAGTCGCATTCTGTAATGTATTCTCAAAATTATTTTGTAAATTATTATAGGCTTGTTTGCATTGACGATAAATGTCATACAAGGAAAGGTTAAAGCTATTATTACCAAGATTAAGACTGTTGGTAACATGAATAATTTCGGCTGTAGGAAGTAGGATTTATTGTTACTTATGTAGACCTATAATAGTATGTAGGTCTAATTTGTGTACATATTTAGTTATTTATATTTTACTGACGATTACCATGTATATTATTATATGAATACAAAATAATAAAATTTGAATTTTAGTGTAACAACATTTTATTTTTCCACATCAGCATTCGTCGCTTGGTCAGATTTTTATAGTGTTGATAACAGAGATTTGTCGCAATTATGTCGTGTTTAGACTCATTTTTATTAAAATTTCGTGGAGTTACAAAAATGGTAATTTCGTTTGGATTAAAATCAAATTTAAAAAGTTGTAATTATGTAGTAGACGGCACACTTTGCGAATCATACCTGAGGTGCGCGAGCCGGCTGTGAGTGTGCGTGCGTCAGTGAGGGCACCTCAGACAGTCGGGCCGGTCTCAACCGCCACCGTTCGTTTTACAGACTGTAGGCAGGCTGTCACTGGGTGTCCAGAGTCGCGTTAGCCACCTGTAGGTGCTTCCCGTCTCCCACCACTTGGAGGTGCGGCTGTATACTGCCTTTTATCAGGAATTAGACCGTAAGGCGTTACTAACCTTCTCCAGTAACTTGAATCACCATTGCAATTACGTTTACGACCATTACGTAATTAATTCTTAAAATAGTTGAACAAATAAAGCGAGTTCTCTTTATAACTCAACCGGCTGCCATTTGCCTCTGTGTTTTTGTTTGAAGTACGTCGCACGCAAATAGGTTTTGAATGTATCGGGTTTTCATTTCACCTGGCATGCGTGTTCATTTTCTTACCTCACAAGTTCCTATTTTCTTATGAGATCGATCAATCCTCCTCCCACCCCTTGTAGGAGAGCACGAAGGCATATACTTTTTGCCATTCATTTATTATAAGGGAGACGAAATTTTCAAAAATACAAAAACTCAATGCTGGGTATCAAATTAAAAAGAATTTAAAAAAAAATCTAAGTGTATAGCGTTCAATTTTGGAATTTTATAAATTTTAAAATATCGAGGCAGAAAAAGTGAACTAAATTTTTGTGATACAAATAAAAATCCAGGACGAGTATCAAATTAAATGGATTTTAACAAAAATTCGGAATATAGTGTCATTTTTATGGAAATTCAAAATTTTAATGTATTAAGGTCTAAACAGGGGATGCAAATTTCGAAAAATTGTAAAATACATGCCGCATATCAGAGCAAATGGATATTTAACGTAAATCCAAACTTGGTTTACTTTGAAGACATGTTGACATTAGTGTCACCTCTGTTTAACAATGATACTGTAGTGTACTGACAGACACATTGTCATCGCGTTAGATCCTTTTGATACCAAAGATGGCCTGCAGAGGTGAGACCAAAACGTATGTGCGAGTCAACACCTTTCGTAATGTAGAAGAAAATGGAAGACCCTGGCCTTACAGCCCGGTAGTAGTTTTAGTAAGGCAAGATTTATTTCATTTTGTTTAATTAGGCAATTAATCACGGTAGATTATTTTAAAAGCAGTGCTTTCCTTGTTTTTCAATCTTTATATTCCATGTTATTTTACTCAGAAATTTTTAGACTCAAGCAATTTATAAGATTATATTGGACTAATCCTGTATTTCTCTTTTGTTGTAAGGAAAATCGGGGTGGCTACAACCTTTACACTGGACTCATCTAGCTACTGCCTCCTAAAGTTTTATATACGCGTAGATTAAATACAGCTTCTTATTTTACAGTTTCGCTTTATATTCTCAGCCGGGAAGACATATTCCAAGACTTACGTACAAATAACATCCACACTATGATTGTGACGGAGGATGGGTATATATCAAGCACGGTCGTCAATCAACTATAACCCAAATGAATATCCGGTTTGTCTGTAACGAAACAGAGATACAAATACTACTATTTGCTGTTAATGTTTACTGAAAGAATCCATCACGTCGCGCACGAGATGGTTGTTAATCACTCACGCTGCACTGAACAAGTGCTACACTTTTATCTGCACTATTCTTTCATTTCGTACTTACCGTCCGTTTCTTCTTCTTCTTCTTCTTCTTCTTCTTCTTCTTCTTCTTCTTCTTCTTCTTCTTCTTCTTCTTCTTCTTCTTCTTCTTCTTCTCCTCCTCCTCCTCCTCCTCCTCCTCCTCCTCCTCCTCCTTCTTCTTCTTTTATTTTCAGTGGCAATATCAGCTGGCAGGTAACAAGGACCGCTGACTCAATTCATTCTTGCCACTGTCATTCATATCTCTACATCTCTACAATCTTACTTCACACTATCCAGCATTTTCATCTGTTTCTTTTCTCTGTTCATTTTCATTCAGTTTTTACACCCCCCTGACCGTTCTTCAAATCCCATACGTTTTCACTGCCTCCTTTAAAACTAATATTTGCTAAAGTAGACACATAGCAATTATTGGAAAACAATCAACTAAAATTTGTGATATCAATTGTCTATTAATTGATTATTGACTAACTATTATATTAGTAACGAATGCAGTGTTAGTGTTGTCAGTGTAACTACCGCACAGATGTAATTAAATATCGTACAATTAACTCAGCGGTTATCAAATCATCGATTCTGATAAGTCTGTCTACTTGTACGTGTGTGGAAATGTGCCTGGCCAAGGAGTTGAATACCAATTTTGGACCATGATATCTTGATTATTAATGCACTGGATCCTGGATGTTTTCCAGAAGTCTAGTTCCACTTCTAAGAGCCTTCGGGAATTTTTTGATGCATCTGCCAAGTTATAAGGCCGTGGCCGTAAAAACAGCTGGCTGACTAAACTTTCGAAGATGCCGAAGTAAATAATCATTATAGTTTTGTGGGTTAATTTCTCTGTCTCCAAAACACAAAATTTAACGCCATTGCGCATTACAAGTTTGTAAATACATATGCATACAAAACAGACGTCCTCCGCACTAGAGTTGAAATAGAAAGGAGAGCATTGTCCACGGCCGGTAGCAGGCCACACCCTAATATCCAGCCCTATCTATGGTCCCTGCGGCAGGAGCTCTATTTGAAGCTTGGGACGCAGCATACGAGCGGGCGACGGGCGTGCCCTTCGTCCCGCACAGCCCCTTGGTCATCATTGTTCTAAAGTCACCAACACACGATATTTCATTAGAATCAACGTTCTTCTTCTTCTTCTTCTTCTTCTTCTTCTTCTTCCTTCTTCTTCTTCTTCTTCTTCTTCTTCTTCTTCTTCTTCTTCTTCTTCTTCTTCTTCTTCTCCTTCTTCTCCTTCTCCTTCTTCTTCTTTTTCTTTTTCTTCTTCTTTTTCAGGCTATGGACCTTACGAACCGTTGCACACTTCTTGGTCCGACCATCTTTTCTTTGGTCTTCCAATAATCCGCCGTCCTTTTGGATTATAGACTAAATTTTGTTTTGCTATCCTGTTCTTCTGCATCCTTTCAATATGGCCTGTCCAATCCTCTCTGTATTGGTTTATCCTTTTGTTTATGTTGTATATTCCAAGGATCTTTCATATATCATAATTTATTAGCCGGTCTCTCCGTGGTACTCCTATAGTACTGATCGTAAAATAATGTCTCATTTCACTAGCCTGTCTCCGGCTTTGGTTCTTCGCGTTCAGTGTCCAAGCCTCACTTCCATCACTTTACAAAATTTCAAAAGTGTATCTCTTTTGGCCTTTCCATTCAGTGTTTTCTTAACGTTCCTCACGTGTGATTAAACGTGTCTATTTTTAAAATCAATCTGTAATAATACTGAACAAGCGTCACCACGTTGCAGTTTAATTTGCCCTGTAATCGGAACACTGGGCTGTTGCTGGGCGACATATTTAGAGCGCAGATGATTGACAGCCTGCCAAGGCACACAGTGATTTTGCATACAAATTAACCATTTGGCTAGGCATAATAAGCGAAGTTTCCAGCGCAAACAGAATTTATATTTGCGTTTGAAACGCTCAGATAATTTTACATCTTCACACATTGATAAAAAATCATCTTACTTTGAGATTTGCTACACAGTATTGTCTGAAAGAGCAAAACAACGTCACAGACTGGAATGGGAGAAAACGAGGAAACCATTGAAAATATGATTGAATAAAACAAACACTTGAATATGTATACAAACAACAGTCGGAATATAATTTATGCGTGATCCATTGACAGCATAATGTCCTTATTGTTATTGTTACGATGATGATGATGATATTTTCGTATGATCCCCTGTCGACTACGTTTGGTTCAACTGGTTCCTCCCTTCTTCTCCTCTCTCTTCGTCCCCTCACCCATATCTCCTTTATTCTTGATTAATGTCTCTCCTTCCTTTTGTCAGTCCAGATGGCACCTGTCGTCTTCTTTGGTTATTCCTGAAAATCTTAGGCATTTTTAATCTTCTTTTTGAATGGCAAGCGTTCTTCAATGTCTTCTTGAGTAATCTGGAGTTCTATGTCATTTTTTGTTTCTTTGAACCACGTATTAGGAATTTTGAGGTTTGTGAAATAGTTACAAAGTTTTCTTGTTAGTCTGTCAGGATTCATTCTTTGAATATGTCCGTAGAAAGTAATTGCTCTTTTCCTAATTTCGTCTGTGATTTTCTCAACACGTGTGTACAGCTCATTATTGTGGCATCTTCTGTATTGTTCTCTATCATTCTATTGGTCCTAAGATTTTTCTTAGTATTTTCCTTTCTGTGACTTCCAGTTCTTCCATAATCATTTTCTTGTTCAGAGTCAAACACTCAGCTGCATAAAGTGGTTCCGAACGAATTACTGTGAAATAATGCCGAAATGTGGTATTACTTGATACTGACTTCTTGTTTTAGGGGGCGGATATCTATGACCTAAAAACGTAGGAAATATACATGCATTCATGACCTAAAAAACATTAAAACATGACCAATAAAATCCAAAATATGACTTTATTAATGACACGTATGTGTTAAATTTTATTTTATTTATTAAATATAGAGCTAATCCTGTTAATTATTATTTTTATTTATCTACTTCAAATGAATTTCTTTAAGATAGTCACACAATGCAACATTCACGAACTCATTTTACTGCAAAACAGCACCAACCTTGTAAGGGAGCGAAAAGTAATTAAATAATTTTATTTGCTCAAATCCCATTCCTTGCAACTATCCCTATAAAAAATATTCATACCTGATCTCAGCCTTCATTATCAGCTGAATTGTTGCAGTTGATGACGACATGCATTTTTAGGTTCTGAAATGAAAATTCTCTCCTGTTGCCGCTGAGAATAGTCTTGTATCTAGAGAAACGTCTCTCCACATCACATGAAGTAACGGGGGCGTATTTAAATAAACTTCGGTCAAAGGGTGAAAATAATTTTTGAAGTCTGAACCTGGTTCATTTCCGCACAAAATCTCACTTATGGCACACAATTGCAAAAATCCAGGATTCTTCTCCAGTACACTCACTAATTTTGCTCGAACTTTGGCTGGTACTATTCCTTTTGCACGTTTTAACTCTTGTTCTGTGTATTTTACAATACTCAGAGCATCACTTACTTCATAACCTGAAGCTTCTAGCTGGGTGATTTTGATCGGTAAGAAACCGAAGCTGGATTTCAAGTAAGCCAAGTCAGTTTTTATAGTGGAACATGAAAACAAATCTTGCATTATTTTCACTGACTAAGAATCTGTAGGGTCCAAGGAGTTCATGATCTTCTCCACGGTGTCATAATTGTTGCTTCATATACCGCAGCTTCAATCCAGGTACCCCAGTGTGGTAGGACAGGCTGGGAAGGAAGGGGCAATGAAGGAGCTGCATCTTTAAATGCATGCAGGCGGATTTCTTAAAGCCTTTCTTTCCATTTGATATTAATTTATCCACTTCTGGGTAGTTACTGCGAATTTCTTCGGCCACTCTATGTAAAGCATGCGCAAGCATGTCACATGTATCACCTTCGGATATAACATCTTTAGTCCCTTGGGTGCTTTCATCGTATAAGGAGCCGCGTCAGTAATAAAGAGAAGAAAATTCTCTCTTTTTGCTCCACTTGGCCACAGTATATTCAAAGAATCGTCGAATAAGACAGCAATACTTGAATGATTTGTCCTCTCTAGCACTTCACATGTTAGGAGGAATATTTCTCCATGTCTGTCTTCTTTCAGTGTGCCAACAATCACGTTTGCAACATACCTTCCATCAACATCTGTTGTTTTACCAATTGAAACCCATATTTTACAGTCCCCCACACTACATCTTATTTTATCTAACACCTCTTCGTAACACCCAGTCAAATAGTTCTTCCTCAGCGTGGATTCATTTGGAACCAGATGTTTCGTTTATTTCTCCAAAAACTGTCTCAAGCTTTGATTGTTAAGCTTTTTCAATGAGATGTTGGATGAAATCATCACCCTGCAGAGATCCTTCGTATACTCTGAAGTGTTGGAAGATGAACTTGAAGTACTAGCAGGTTTTTCGAATAATAGAAGTTGTCTACTGTCTTTGTAAGCAATTTTTATGTTTTGCCAAATTTGCACAATGAAACGTTTCTCAGCGGCGACTTTAACTTCACACAACTTACAAAATAAAATAGTGCCATCTGTACTAAATATTTTATCGCCAAATTCTCGAATAAAACCGCACAACTTTTCATTCACCGAACTCTTTATTCTAGGCATGGAAACAAACTGTGGACACAGGGAATGAGTGAATGACCATTACAGGGGGAGGTGAGAGTTAAAAGCACTTTACAAAATATAAGAAAAACCCTCCCCCTCCCCTCATTTCTGCTTATTGGCATTATCGCTCACGGAGGCAAACAATAGAGGCCTAACGGTACTTGAAAATCCGCATTCCAAAGACATTTCACACCTTATTCACCATTTCTCCGAACATATATAGGCCTAGGTATTTTAATGATATCCTGAAAGAAGTTTTTACTACTTTACACACCACAATTTGTTACAGAACGAATAAATGCATTTTCGTGTGAAAAATGCACGAAAATACCAATTATAATCCATTTTCACTGTAAATATGCTGTAAAACTTCATAAATGTCTAAATATGCATATAAAAAGTCAAAAAATATAACTTAAATAAACATTTTAGTGCTAAATATGCTACAAAACTTAAAAATTACCGAAATATGCAATTATATGCACAATAAAACCCTATCAATCTTCATCAGAATACTTGAAATCAAGTTTAAATCAAGCTGAAACCTGAAATAATGTCAAGGAAAAAATTATGACATATCATAGAAATCTGCCCCCTATATCCTTGGTTAAACGATAATCAAATTTTATCTTATTAACTCCTGCTTTAATGGCTTCTTTCTCTGAGACATTGTGTTCAATAACTTCTCCAAGATACTTGAATTTGTCAGTTCCATAAATTTGCGAGTTTCGAGTTTTCATTTTCTTGGATATTGTTTTGGTGTTTGTCATGAACTTGGGTTTTTCAAAAGAAATTTGTAAACCCACTCTTTCGGCTCGTTTTATCAGCAATGTCACATGTCTCATGGCTGTTTCTATTAAATGTGACAGAACAGCCAGATCGTATGCAAACACTAGACAATCTATTGACCGGTTGTCTCTGCAAGTCTAATTCCCTGGTGATGTGATTTTCCTCAAACGATTTTCTCCATTCTCTAGTATTATAATAATAATTATTATTATTACAAGATCTTAACCAGGTGCTTAAACCTTGTGAGTAGACTACACACGTGCAAACCCTGGGTACCTGAGCCGAACTCTCACTTTGCTTAAACCTGTCTTGGGTGAGATCCCTGTCTTTCACCTATTATAGTATTGAAGGGTTACGTGTCTTTAGTTTGGTCGACGGCCAAATAATCAAAGAGAAAATAAAATAAACAAAACGTATACCTCTATGGTGTCACTGACGTTTACAAACATTAACTGGGTCGAAACAAGCAAATAACAACTGTACAATAGGCATATGTGTACCGTGTCAACAGGAAGGGACACAATCTCGTGCTGTAGAAGTTTGTAAGCTGACACGATCTTTTACTACATCTCACCCACATACGCATTCAATCAATATAATGGGCTAACCGGATTGCAAACTGTACATAGGATTAGTACGTACAGTTTTTAAATGAATCATTGTATTAAAAAATCAATCAGTTTGTAAGTTTTGAATTATCAATCGCAATATTTTATTATATAATGACAAAGGCGCCTTTGTTACTTACTTACTTACAGCTGCGCGACAACCGATTACTGAGTCAAGGCCTCCTTTAACAGCCTCCACCAGTTGTCCCGGTCAAGTGCAGCTGCTCTTCAGTTCCGGGTCCCAAGGATATGGCGCGCATCATAATTCACACCGTCTTCCCATAGTTTGGGTCTACCAACTTTCCTGGTGCCACAGATCTGTTGGTAGATAGATCTGGATATTTCATTCTCACCCATTCTGATCACATCCCCAGCCCACCTGAGTCTACCAAGATTATAACTTTAACAAAACCTGGTTCGTTCAGAAGAGTATTCAGTTCTTGGTTGGTCCTTTTCCTCCATTCACTTCCCATACATATTGGACCAAAATACTGAGGAGAATTTTGCGTTCATTTACCAGCAGTCTTGACTCAGACTTTCTAGAAACGGTCCAGGTCTCAGAACCATAAGTAAGAACTGGGCGGACCAGTGTTTTATACAGAAGCAGCTTGATGCTCCTGGCAATTGTTCTGCTCTGCAATAGTGGTCTGAGACCAAAGAAGCGTCTATTAGCTGAGGTGATTTTTCGCTTTACTTCTTCTGTAGTTTCATCATCGGAGTTAACTTGGCATCCAAAATAAACAAAGTTATTGACTTTTTAGAAGGAATAGATGCCAATTTGGACGTGCTCTCTTTCTCTAGTTTCCTGTCCTGCGACCATGTATTTTCTCTTGCTTTCGTTTATTATGAGACCAGGCTCCTCGCGGGACCTTCAAGAGCAAGAAAGGCTTCAGTGACTGCTCGAAGGGACCTCACGATTATATATTGGTCATCGGCGTATCATAAGACCTGCACCAGCTTTATAATGGCTTCTTTATAACGGGCCATTGGCTTCTTTTTAACTGTCTAGATGTTAGGTAAGATATGTTGAGTCTTAAGTGAGCCGTTACGCACCTGAAAGAATTACAAGCTTGTTTCTTTATTCGTTAATTTCAGAGCTATCATGACGGTGCCAAACATATGGTTGAACTTCATTATCATCATTATTATGAACTTCAAGAATTGGGTTCATCCTGAACCTGTTCCTGGACCAACTTCTCTCTCTCTCTCTCTGCCGTCCTACATCTCTCTTCCCCACCGCTGTATATTCCATTGTTAGCACTAGATTCCTGTCACCAGCTGTTCTTCCTAAATGTTCACACCACCTTCTTACCTTCTTTGTTGATCCTTAGCTGTTCCAACAATGGGTCAGCCCCCCAGTTCCGTTCTTATATCCACATTCTTTTTTTAATCGAGATTGGTATAGCCCAGAGTACTCCTCATAAACTTTATCTCCGATGCCTGAATCTTTGCTTTGTTTCTTTCTGTCATAACTGTGGTTTCACCGCCATACATCAAAACTGTTAACGGCTACAGTGTTAAAAAACGTTATCCTTGTTTCCTTCTTTGTATTATTTTTAAGGTATCTGTGAATTGTTCCACAGGTATTCCAAAATTTGTTTAATTTTTCTGGTTGAACGTATGTAGCTTATTCACCACGATATGCTATGTAATATAAAACACAACATATATATTTTAAAATATATCTGCTATATTTTAAACTATAGATTAAGCTCGAAGTAAGGGTAAATTTTAGTGAGTCACCCTGAATATAGAAAATTATAAGCAAGAGCGTCAAAAGTATTTACGCGAGTCGACATAAAAACAAGGAAAACCGTTAGGCGTTCTGACATGTTTCATTCAAAAGGCAGTTTGTTATTCTGTCAGGCACTGGTATTTGTTTTAGTATCAAAGCTGTCACACACTGCAGTAAGTCTCTGTGTGTCAAGTACAGCCGTTGCACAATTCCTACCTTTGGCACGGTTGACGAATACCATACTTGCATTCTGTTAGTAACAAGCGTTTAACATATAACTGATTTTCCAATTCGAGGTATACACACAAAATTTCCCTTTAGTGTTTGAAACAAATTAAGTTGCTTGTCCTTTGAGAATTGTAGTGTGCCTATGTCGTTTTTTTTTTTTTTTTTTTTTTTGATGCTCGAAGTTGTTGGGAATAAGAATATTAGAAATGAATAACGACATGTATACTTGTTTTACCTCGACCGAGAGGACCCTTTTGACAGAGTTGACAAGGATATTCTATTGAAATTTTTCGAAAGATATACAGAGTGGAAAGATATAAGAATAATAAAGTGTCTGTACACAAAATGAAAGTGGTAGTGAGAGTTGACGAGGATGAGACGGAAGAAATGGACAACGGACGAGTCTTCAAGGATTAGGTTATATAAACTTGTTCCGGTACCCATCTCATCTTCGGATGACCCACGTCTCTTTTACCAATGGCTCTACAGATCAGTGCCGCTTTTGGCAATCGATCCTCTGTCATTCTTTTCAGATGATCCCACCATTGCCTTCCGTAAATTGAAATAATTTCATTTATGTCCTTCACTTCGAGATCTGCGTTGATATCTGCATTCTTTATTCTATCTTGCAATGTATAATTTAAAGTACTTATAAGAAACTGCATTTCAGCACTCTGAATGTTGTCGCCTTCCTTTTTTGTCATGGCCACGCCTCACTCCCATAAATCATCGTGGGTATTGCAATTGTCTTTAAAAATTTAAGCCTTGTGCTGTGTCTTGTTTTATTTCTAAAATTTGCATGAATCGTACCACAAATATTCCTAAATTTATTTATCTTCTCTCTTATATCATATTCAGATTCATAGCTTACTGCACAGCCGAGATATTTGAAACGGATAACTTGTTCTAAAGTGGGTATTTACTTTTGGGTATTTACTGGGTATTTACCTTTAAAAGCCATGGTTTTGGTTTTTTTACTTAAATTGTCAGTGAGTAATCTCTTGCCACTTGTTGTAATTGAAGCACAACTCTTTGTAAATCACCCTCGTTTTCTTGAATAAGAACTATGTCATTCGCATATAGCAAGGAACCTATACAAATTGATTTATACAAGTTATTGTACACGGTAATATAAAAGGGAAAAGGAATCAGGGAAGAAGGCGCACTTCCTGAACTTGAGAGGCTGGTTCAAATGCAGCTCAATCATCGATTTATTTAGAGCTGCTCTGCTGCGTCTAGAGTGTCCATTGCAATGTTGATTGCCAGTCTTGTTAGATCTTGAAACTTAAACAAAAGGGTCTGGTACTAATGTTACGTATACAATTAAAAAACTCTACGTTACTACGTTTTTTCCTTGAATCTTAACTGTATTCGAAATATTACTTATATAAAAAATAAACCTCCGCTCAACAGTCCGTAAAGGACCAAGACGTCCCACACTGCTTTTGAGTTTAGTGGGGCGGTCGCATGGGTATAGTTTGTTTTAAACTAGAATGGGATTTTGCGTGACGTAAGCGCGGGAGGCTTGGCTTAGATTCGTCCAATCAGCGTCGTGGAAATTAGCGCGCGTTACCATTGCCTGGAACAAGTATCGTTCAGTGATTTTCATGTGTGTATTTACAGCTGGTTTTAGTTAGTGGTTTTCAGTAGTTAAATTCAAACAGCCTTTTTAAAGACTACTTATTGGAAATGCGTCATTTACATTAAAGCCGTGTAGACAAAAAGTACTGAATTTAACGATATCTGTAAATTTAAAGATTTTTTGTTGGTATAAAAAAGTGATTTGTAATTTAATTAAATTAACATCAACAACATGGAAATAATCCAATAGTACAGTGTTAGATTTATAATTAGTTTGATACCATAGTAGAACTGATTCTTTATGGTGCGTTCTCATGACAACTGCATACAGCGGGGCGGCCCTCAGGAAGTAAATGGTCAGAAAAACCACTCTCACTTGTAAATATCTAGTCCTAAAAATTATAAAATCCTAAATCCAAATAAAATATGGATTTATTGCCACAACTTTCCCGCTGAAGTTTTTAACTGACTAAAAAATAAAAAAATTTCTCGTTTACTATTTGTGTGTTTGGTTTTTGTACAACTAAAAACATTTTCCTGTTCTAATATGAGAAAAATTATTAAATTATCCTAATTAGCCTAATATTTATACTGTAGTATTCCCTAAACTGTCCTCTTTAAAACCATATCCATTTTATGTACATTAGATGTATATTATTAGTGAAACTATAAGATAAGCGAAAGAGTGTAATAACAGTGAAATTGTGCGTTTGCTATCGACGCGAGACACAACACAGTCTGGCAACAATGTTCCTGAACTCCAATCCCATTCCAATTTAAAACAAAGTATAGTAAAATGCTTTGCCAGCCGCTAGTTGCGGTATTCACAGCCAGGAGGCGCCGCTGTTATCTCAGTCAACTAGACAATTTTGCCTCTCGACGCTAAGTGCACGCCATACTGAGCCTACGCCGGGAATCGAACCCGGGACCACGCGCAAATTAATCGTACGTGCTAGCCACTAGACCACCTGGAAGCTTCTTATATTCATACAAAGATACAAACACCTTGCGGACAGTAGCTGAACAAAATCATTTAAAAAATATACAGAAATTTTAAACGGACGACTATCGTGGGTTTCAACTGTTAAATTCAGAACATTTTCGAATTTCGAATTGAGCTTGTAAGAAGAAAAAAATAAAAAGAAAATGGAATCTAAAAATTAAATGGAACTTTATTTAATCATAAATTTAACTAAACCAACTAAACTAAACTTAACTGAAATTTAACTCTATTTATTAAATAAAATTACTCTAATTTAACTCTATTTAATGAAACTCTAATTTAATTCTATTTAATGAAACTCACTCAGCTTCCTTTTATCCACCTAAACAATTTTAGCAAAACCTGTCAGCGTATAGGCCTATAAATAACCTTTGTTTCTTCTTGTGTGTGTGTGTGTGTGTGTGTGTGTGCGCGCGCGCGTGTGTGTGAAGATAGATGCAATTACTCAGCAAATTGGATACCAAGTTATAAAGAGCTTCCAAGAAATTCAATGCCGAATGAAAGAATTTTTTTTTTTTGTATTTTGACGTTTTCTAGGAACTGACACAGCCTCTACGGTGGCTTGTTAACCACGAATGAACATGAAGTCAAATGTAATAATAAATAAAACTCTTCGTTTTCCGTGTAACTGGATAGAATGACTCAAAACACCATTTTGCATTCATTTTTACAATTATATATTATACGTGCGTCAACTTTGCAACCGGGACACAAACTTACCTTTCGTTGTCAATTACTAGGTAATTAACCACAGTGACTATATTTTCATGAGTAATTCCGTTAAAAATTTATATTAAAATAAAATAAAATCTTTTGTACCATGTTTTTATTAATTCAATATTGCACCAGAATTGAACCATCACAATTTTACCACGCTTGATACTGAGTACTGAGCGAAAGCACTGTAGGCGCTTAAAGGAAATAATTGTTTTATTTTCTTAGCATAAAATAAGTGATATTCAAACGTAGGTAGACTTTCTACATTTCTGTAGGTAAAAAACGGATCTTGAGTGTTTTACGGCAGCCAATACAATTCCGTATTTTACTTCTTTAATATCAGGCAAAGCGATCCTTACAAAAATATGCACAATAAAATATGTATTAGAAATGCCTACTGAGATTTATTTATTACAGTGTTTATAAAAACATTATTGTGATCATCCCAAAAATCGATTTTGAAATTCCAGTAGATATAATTGTTTTGAGGATATTTATTTGATGTGTTGATATTATAGTTTTGTTTTTAGCATATGTACAAATGTGTAGCAAACGCGCGCTCGCCTCTCTCTTCCTCTCCCCCCTCTCCCTCACTCTCTCACCCCCCCCCCTTTTGATCCCACAAAAGTAACAAAACAATTCCTTCCGAATAACGTAAAATATTCTGTATATAACGTATATATTCTGTTATTCAAATTATACAAGCCCTATCCAAGAGAAAAAGAATATCTATTAAAAATAATTTTAGGATATCTCAACAAATACCAGCCAATCAAGGTGTAAGAAAACGGTGCAGTATATCATCTACTCTTTTTAACAATTATATTATCGACCATCTAGAAAAGAAATGGAAACATCTAGTGAACCCTGGTATCAAGGTATCATGAGACGGATATTTGAATGTTCTGTATTTGCTGACGTAATTTCTGTAATTTAAAATGCAGACTGTGCTTTACGAAAATCTGTTTTTCAGCTTCATCAGATTTGCAAACAATACAATACAAAAGTTACCACTACAAAAACAAAGGTAATGGCATTTTGAAGCAAGAAACCAATAAGAACAAAAATAATAATTAGTGATCAAATTGTAGAAAAGGTGAGCCATTTCGACTAGTAGGGAAATGACATTGACTATGATAAGAATAATGATATAGATATTAGTTCTAGTACGTAGGCTTTCACGGCCGGTGTCACTATAATTACATAACGCTTCCGGGCTGAAAGGCCGCGGTCAAATGCTTGCTGTTATAGTGCTAGACGTTTCAAATTGGTTGCTTATCCCATTTCACTGGGCGAATTGTTCGGCATTCCATCTATCATGAACTTTTCTTTGCTACTGAAGATGGCCACCGGTGGTGTGGCCGAAACGTCTATCACTATAACAGCAAGCATTTGACCGCGGCATTTCAGCCCGGAAGCGTTATGTAATTATATAGATATTAAGTTAGAGAAATTTTTGATGATCTGTGGAACAAAAAATTGTATTTTTGGAAACAAGATGTGTCAAGATAATTATACAAAATTAAATTTTTACTAAGTTATGGCGGTCTTATAAAGTTTTACTCAGTACAATCCTATGGGTGTGAATTATGGATGACATCCAAGAAACAGGAAAGTAAAATACTGGCCTCACAAATGGCATTCTTAAGAGAAATTAACAGGTGTTCTAAACTTGATCGTATAAAGAATGAGGTCATAAGAGAAGAATTAGGCCTACAAGTTTTTAACTTGAATGAAAGACTGAAAGGTTATAAACAGCAGTGAAAAGGACACTCTTAGAAAGAATGTCAGATTCAAGACTGGCCCGACAAGTCTCGAAATATAAACGTACAGAACACAGGTGTCCGCGTAGACCCTAGAAGAGATGCCTGGAGGATCTTTAAAGCCAGAACAGGCAGCACCTTGCCTGTGTCTTGTGATGTGAATATGATGATAATGATTTTTGTACATTTTACATCCAGGGTGCTAAGACGGCTATAAAGGTTCTGTCTCTTTCTTATAGAGAAGGAACATTAAATATTACGTCTGCCTCTATATTTCTTTTAAACGTTAAGTAGACATTTAAGGTGATGTGCCGAGGCAAATATTTGATTTAAATACCTCGGCCATATTTCGCGCCGACAATGCCGGCCGAATATCAGGACCAAAGGTTGCGCGGTCGAGCTCTGCTATGTATCGGCCTTGACCTATATACTGCTCCGGTGCACGACAGCGAAATCAAGCCGGCGGCGCATCAGCTGTTTTCTAACTCTATACACTCCGCTGCAAGTTTTCTGTACACTGCTTAACACTTCGTGAATTTATAAAGTGCTTCAGGTGAGCTAGAATTTTGATACATTAATATTATTAATGTCAATTTAATAAGGGCTGGCGTGTGTATTACTATGATAATAGTGTGTGTGTGTGTGTGTGTGTGTGTGTGTGTGTGTGTGTGTGTGTGTGTGTTTGTGTGTGTGTGTGTGTCGACTTGCCATGTTAGTTCTGGTATGGGGCTACATGTTAATTCTGTGAATTTAAAACTAAATTTAAAGCAATGAATATTCAGTGATGGCTCAAGGCAAACTAACTAGTGCGGAGTACGAGGGTCAGTTGAAAAGTCAGACAACTGAAGCTTATCGGTAAAACTAAAAATTTTCGTGTGCTGCAAGATTTGTATTTTATGTGAACTCCTATTAATTTACAAATCTATCTATCAATTTATTTATTGTTTAGAAGTTGTTTAAAATTGACGTGTCATACTTGTTTTGAAAAACGGACAAAATCAAACATCGTAGTTGTTTGTTAAACATTGTTAAAATTCTTTTTTAAAAATTGTTTAGCGCCAACGGAAATTCAAAACGAAATTGTGTGTCAGGAGATGCTGTGACTTCAAAACCAACGGTTTGTAAGTACGCACTTGAGTTTAAACGTGGTCGTACAACACTGAAAACGTTCTCGCACTGGACGTTAAAATAATACAACTCCTGATGCGGCAGCCATCTTGCACAACGCTTTTTCACACCAAGTTCTTGAGTTAAAGTATGTTGCACACGCTCACATGAGATGCCTATGATTTCAGTAACGTCAGCCACTCCTCAATCTGCGGTCTTCCAACACCCTATGATATTTTTTCAATAATGCAATTTTTTGTTGCACTTTTTAGACGTCTACTGCTGGGACAGTCTTCAGTCTTGTGTACTTTATGAAAATAAATAGTATTATTGTGGTAAGTTCTTTAATTTATTTTTATTAAACGTTTCCCTGTTTAAATATTTTTTTCGTTTAAAGTTTTGTTAGTTTTAACGTGCGTGTGCACGATAACAAATGATGATGACCTACTCCTAATGTGAAACATTTTCGCAAATTTATGTGAAATATACCTACTGCAAAGCTTTTTTGATGCCGTGTTCCACGTCGCTAGAGCCTCCAGGTGGTCTAGTGACTGACGCGGGCGATTGATGCGCTCGTGGTCCCGGGTTCAATTCCCGGCGGAGGCTCCATACGGCGTGCACTTAGCGACGTGAGGCAAACTGAGTAGGCGCTGAGATAACAGTAGGCGCTGGCCGTGAATACCGTAACTAGCGGCTGGTGGCGCGTAGTACTAGCCATACACCGTCACACTAACACAAAAGCCGCGCGGTACGCCTTGGTCCTTAACGGACTGTGGACCGGAGGTTTATTTATTTTATTTATTATTCCACGTCGCTAAATAAAAGCGCAAGAGTATTATAAAGCGACAGTTAATGTTTGTAACGTCCGGCTATTGAACTCCGCACCTTTCTATTTTCTATTGATGGTTTAAGGAGGGGTGCGCCCATCGAACTGATAGTCTGTTATATACGCGCCCCCATAAATCCAAAGGTTGCCTATGACTGGTGTAGACATTAAACAATGTTGAAGATATGCTACAATGTTGAAGATATGCTACCATGTTGGCGCAGTTCCCTGAGAAATGTAAATTCCTTTGTAAAATCTCATTCTATAGGCAGTACTATACTAGTGTAGTTATCTAATCTCTTTATAACGTCTAAAAGATGTTTCGGATGAACCCGTTTAGTCGTAGGCTTAATGTCACAGAGAATGGGTCTGTTGGCTTTGTAAAATTCTTCCTCATAGTCGATTTCCAGATTCATACTGACGACAAACAAGCTCTCCTTAATATTGTTACGCAACGGAACATCCTCTAACAATGCAGTGTGTCGTTCTACACGTTTCTCGGCTGTCCCAGCTGTAATGTTGCGTGCGAGCATATAGCTGATTTGAGAAGAACGACAATTACTCGACGCTCATCATACCATCGAGGCTGTTCCGGATCGCATCGGTCCGCGCACTATGTTCAAGGCCAGATATTTGGACTGTTTCTAGTGGATTCGAGAGCGCCTGTAAGAGGCGCTTGTTTAACACATCATCCAAAAAAGTGACAGATTTTTCTGGTATCTCTCAGCAGGGTATAAATATAAGCATCCAGCGACGGTCAGTTCAGTTCAGTTTTTATGTCAGGCGATTTACTCAATGCGTCTCAAGTGGTGTATTAGTGATTATTGTGCGGGACTGTATTATTTGGCGTTATTATTGATGTGGACAAATTAACTTGAATTATTGTACGACTATAATCTTGTTGAATAACTTGTTGATTACAAACTGTTATTTGCGATAAATTAAAGCTGGTGATTAGTGACATAATTGGTGTCAGTAATTTTGTTTCCACTGTACCATACGACGATCAGTGAGAGTGTCGTAACAATATTATATTCTCTTTTCAGCCATGCAATCCCTGTTTCGAATACTGCTCAGTAACTCAAGATTTCCCAGAAAAAATAACCGTGAAACATGTTTTAAATATCGGTATGGAGAACCATACATGACTTCCATGTTCTAAGATATAAATTTAAAATAATTTACGAAATAAAATGTTTCCATAGAAACTACTTCTTTCCACTTATAGCTTCAGCCTTAACCAGTACTGTGGTCACTAACGTATACCACCACACGTTATCGCACTTGATTTTCACTGATGATGGCAGTCGACGGCACTGCCGAAACGTCTGGTTTTGCAGAAAACATTGGACTACGGCCGAACAGCCCGGGAAGGAATTTTAACAACAAACTACTACTTTGTTGCCGATAACGTAGTAAACATATAAAAATTATCCCCTCCCCCATCAACTATAATTTTCATTTACAGAAAATTACCCCAACCCCGTTCAACTAGCCTCTTCATTTATAGATATTTCACTACGTTTCTACAGTGGATTATTCAGATCTTCTTATCAGGATACTTTATCTAACAAAATTCAGTACTTTACTCTTGTTACAACAAAAAATGTTTCAGGTAAATTGCCGTTTCCCCGTAACCGATCTTCACCAAAATCAACAGGCCTTGAATATTCTACAACTCAGGCGTATATGTAAAAAGTTATTTGATTCTGTTTGAATTTACGGCAGTTATCGTTCGTCATAGAAAAAATTACCCTTGTTATCACATAAAATGTTGCAGGTAAACTACACCTTTCTCTTAACTGATCTTCACCAAAATCAATAGCTCTTGAGTCCTCTATAATTCAGGGATGCATGCAAAACATTATTTGATTCTGTTTGAATGTGCGGCAGTTATCGTTCGTCATAGAAAAAATTACCCATGTTAAAACATAAAACGTTGCTGGTAAACTACCCCTTTCCCTAAACCGATCTACAAAAAAAAACAAAAGGTCTTGAGAACTCTACAATTCAGGGCTGTATGCAAAACACTATTTTATTCTGTTTGAATTTGCGGCTGTTATCGTTTGCCATAGAAAATACCATTGTTAAAACAAAAAACGTTGCTGGTAAACTACTCCTTTCCCTCAACCAATCTTCACCAAAAACAATAGGTCTTGAGAACTCTACTATTCAGAGTTGGATGCAAAAAATTATTTGATTATGTTTGAATTTGCGGCTGTTATCGTTTGCCATAGAAAATACCCTTGTTAAAACATAAAACGTTGCTGGTAAACTACCCCTTTCCCTTAACCGATCTTCACAAAAACAATACGTCTTGAATACTCTACAAATCAGGGCTGTATGCAAAAATTTATTTGATTCTGTTTGAATTTGCGGCTGTTATCGTTTGCCATAGAAAAACTTACAGATAGACACAGACACACAGACACTTTTCGAAAATTGACTTTTTTCATATTTTGATGGTAGTACAATCAGAATCTGCAATAATCTCGAACACGATTGTTTTTGCCATCACCATACTTCCATTTCCTTATGGAACATGGAAGTAAAAAATCGCTATGGAGAACCATACATGACTTCCATGTCCTAAAATTTATATTTAAAATCATTTAAATATTAATTAAATAAGTGGATGCTTGAGTTCTGAAGAAATTACGTATCAGCTAAAATGGTACCACCATGTCAGGTGGATTAAGATTATCCTCAACCTTCGTGAGAAAGGACTGTACTTTTGGATAAAATGTCTGTAGGTCGAACAAAGAGGTAGCTGCGATCTGATGCCTGTAATGAAATTGGACTCACGCTGCGAGGGGCCGAGGGATGTCTATAGTGTTATCAAAGTCTTTCCTGTCAATACTATACTAGTCATTTTCTTTTTTAAAATCGAGTCTTGATTTCTTTCTTTCCATTTGTCTTCCGATTTCATGAACGACTATTCTGTTCACCCGTATAATTATAAATTTCTCAACAAAACATTTCTTCCTTAATACGTTTGTGTCTCCTGTTTAACACCCACAATTCTGATCCATGTCGTAACGCTATATTCCACACAGGCTAGTAAATAACTAGCCATCAGGGAGGTCAAAATATTTTCAAGGAATGGCAAACAATTTTCCAAAGGAGAAATATATTTATATATTTTTCATACACACACACATGCACATATTAGTTTATAATTCTCATATCATAATAGAAATAAGTACACAGATTGTATTAATTGCTTTAATACAACAACACTGCCCAGCGATCCACAGGAAGCAAATCGATGTCCACCTTTTCGGCTTGCACGCGTTGTATTGGTGTGGGTTTCGGCACTTCCCATTTAAAATGCGTGTAAACATAAGAAAATAAACATGAGTGAGGCCAGAAATAACACGAATTGTGTGTGTGTGTGTGTGTGTGTGTGTGTGTGTGTGTGTGTGTGTGCCGGCCTTTTTATTGCGGTAATCACAATAATAAAACTTTGGAAAAGTAAACATTACATAATTGAGATATGCTTGCCTGCCAGGAACGATATATTTTCACTCATACGTGATTTAAATTAAAATGAAAAATATAGAATTTTGTTAAAGTGAAATGAAATGTTTCCATAGAAACTACTTCTTTGTTGTCATTAACGTGTTACACATATAAAACTTAATAAAATTTGTTTTGATTGTTCATCATCTTTTTTCACAGCACTAAACTTTATAGAATATTGAAACTTTCAACTTGTGAAACTTACTTGTCTTTTCTTCTCGAACGCGTTTCGGCGTGGTGTTCGCCTTCGTCAGCTTTGAGTCTGTCTAACTATAGTTAGTTAAATTAACAGACACATCATGGACAACGAAATCCAAGAATCAAATTTTTCTAGTACGTTTTATTATAGCCAAAATATTCTTTTTAGAGCTGAAATATTTTTTAGAGTATTTTCTATCATTCGCTGGCAGAAGAATAGGGTCCAGTTCAACGGGATCTGACTCCACTATACTTACATAGAATAAATCAGGACACAAATAATTGAAATAAAAATAATAAAGACAAACATATAACTAAACAAACAAAATACAAATAGGTATGTACTAGCGTACTAGTAGTAACTGCTGCATGTTCATTCCGAAAATGAACATAGCTGCTAACTCAGCGTTTTGTCGGTTTATATAGCAGCAACACATTGGATGGACGAATGTGTTCCCCTCTCCACAGTTTGTACAGTGACAACTACTACGAGGTCAATGACCACACACAGTAAAACATTTCCGATGTCTGAGCCGGCAACACAAGACGGTGCAAAAGCCCAGACGTTTGACAGCAATGTTATGGTTTTTATTTGAGTTTCCCTACTAATATTGTTCCCAATTCAAATTATTTAATCCATCATCATCATCTATCTGTCCAGGATTAGGCAGGTTACCTGTTCCGGCTTCACCATATCCGTCTCAGTCTGCCAACATTTCTTCTTCCGGTTGGCTTATAATTCAGGATTTTTCTTGGAATTCTTTCTGGAGACATGCACATAACATGCTCATTCCATCTTGTTTTATAGTTTTTCGCTAGTTCCGTTACTGGTTGTACTTTTAATTCCTGTCTTATATCTTCGTTCTTTATGTGATCTAATCTTATACAACCTTTCACAGGTCTAAGATATTTCATTTCAGACGTTTCCATCTGTCTATAATCTTTCTTTCTTGGTGCCCATGATTCGGACCCATATAATAGCATGGGGCTGCCATCAGCTTATAGAATTTTATTTGTGTTTCTTTCATGGTCTTTCCTTTGAGTGTTCTCCGTAATGTTCCGCATATTCTTTGGAAATTGTTTGTTTTATTAAGAATATCTTTGTCTTCTTCATATGCATATCCCATCCTAGGTAATTGAAATGTGATACTTGTTCTAAAATTTTATTTTCAATTACAATTTTTTTTCGAATTGAATTTTTCGTAGGAATGCCATGGTCTTCTATTGAAATGTTCAAATTATAACCTTTTGATAACAGATTTAGTTTGTGGATAGCCAGTTGTAATTTATCATCACTATCTTGGATTACAAATTGATCATCCGCAAACAGCATAGTGTTTAGGAACTCGTGTCGGCTAATCTGTATATCTAGAGGAGCACTTTGTTTAGTAACTAAAGTATTTAGTATTAAATTATTTAATAACTAAAGTATTTATTCAGTGATATGGTTACATGGACGCCATGCTACTGAATGTAATAGTTTCATGGGATGCTCAATAGAACAACAGAAGGGTGAGCTTAGAGCATAGGCACATAAGAGTTCTACCAACCAAATTTTCTAGAAATGTACAGATAATGCAGTCTAGTTAATCTGTATATCAGCTGTAAATTATGCGAGTTATCACCATTGGAGTAAACAGATAATAAATGGTACAACAGCATAGCCATCATTTTGTGTTGGTGATGCTTACTATGCAAATATGCTGCAGTCAAAGCAGAGCTCTAGAGAAGAAGATATAACAATATATGTTACAAACAAAGGTCAGCATCACAACTCTGTATTGCATGAACAGTTTATGTCTACTGTGTGCCTTGCCTTACTTAGATAGACTTATAATACAATCAGTGTCGGATTATCCATAATGCTAGGGTATGCTGCAGCACCAGGGACCAGAGTCTCAGCTGTCAGAGTTGGCACCACCCAACCCTAAATCACAAAAACGTTTTGAAGATAATAAATGTAAAAAAAAGCAAAAAACAAATATCGTAAAAAGATGTGTGCACACTTTTTGACAAATTCGCCGTTATGTATTTTATGTTCGAATGAAGATAGGTTCCATAATTCGAAAGTCTGTCCACTCAAAGTATTGTGCTGGATTATTGATTGTAAAATGATTTATGTATTTCCATATTTATGCATTGCTTATCGTGTGCTTTTCACGATTCCAATAGCTAACTGTGAATCTGAAAGATCATTTTCTGTATTAAAACGCATTAAAGATATGTTTGTATTCAACTATGGGAGTTGAGACACAGGGGCCGATACAGGTATGGGCAAACTGGGCAATTGCCCAGGGCGGCAGATTGTTAGGGGCGGCATATTTACAAAAAAAAATATATATATATATATATAAATTAAATGACTTCAGATAATCGTACTTTATTTTAACCCCGCTTTCTTATACTTATTGATAATAGTCAAATATTCAATTTCCAAATTCCTTCTTCCCTCAAAACTAAGACAATTTTTAAATCTTCGCAAGAAATAACTAAACTGATTTATTCCTTTAAATAACTCTCCATCCAATCGCGTACTAACACATGTACTGTAACGTTCTTGTTACTACTATATACCGTATTGTACTTTACGACACCGGAACACAAGTATTTTAGGTAATAATAGTAAAAACTATTTACCCGAGCCTAAGCTAGCTTTCGCCTGTATCAGGCTTCATCAGAACCGTCATGGACAAAATACAAGAGTTCTTGTTACATAGCGACATGTAGCTCAGTAAGATTACTTACATTCTTCTCAAAATCTTTACTTGATCGCGGAGTAAACCTCTCACGTGCACTCCTATATAAGTATAAGAAATGTCACGGAGTTCGTTACTGGAGTAACTCGAAATGAAATTGCAGATTGTCCCAAAGTGGGTCAATCAACTGGGACAATTATTAGGTTTAAAATACCCAAATACGTCAGTCGACTTGCAATAAGCTGACAATGACGATTCGAGTACTTATTATATTTATTGTCGTAAAAGAAATTAAGTATATGAACGTATATATTTCTCTCAATTTTATTAAACAAAATATTAAGTACAATTTTCAGTCGCGGCTCGCATTAATCTGAAGACTGTTGTTCCTGGTCCTCTATTTATAGGGATGACCTATAAAACTGTCACCGTTGCCGCTAGAACATTTCCAAAAATTATTATCAGTATGGTTCTTTACTTGCATACCTTCGCAGTTTATATACACTAATGTTTTCCTATCTTAAATATTACATGCTATTTTATACTTTAATTAACTCTATTTTATTTATAAATTAGCGTATTATGCAATTACGTAAATCTTTTGAAATTTCTAGAAATATTTGAATTTTGATTACACGAGCTTTATCTCAAATATTTATATTTGTCTTATGTACAATTTCAAATCAACATACGCCCAATTACAAAATATCAATATTCCGTTCGTTAGATTTAAAACTAAATTTGCTGAGACACTATACTAAGTATACAATAAACTTTGAATTAACTAGACTTTGACTTATCTTTAGTAATGGATTTGCTGAAGACGACTACTAAAGATTTTTTTCAGAATTGTCGGTCTGATGAGTTTTTTAATCAATTACTTGTAGATGCTAGAGAATTAGCTGATGAGATTGACGCCGAAGCAAGTTTTAAAAACACAATTAGACATCGGGCAAGATCTAAAAAAAAACAATTTGATTATGAAAGCCCTGACGAGCCCATAATGGACGCAAAAAAAAGTATAAAATTGAATTTTTTTCCACACTTTGGACTGCGCTATCAATTCAATTCCCTTGATTTACGTTTTTCGCAAATCAGTGAACATCATACATATTTTTCATTTCTGTACGACATTCACGGTTTAAAGAAAATGCCTAAAGATGAATTGATAGCTCACTGCAAGGACCTTGCATTGATTCTAACATATCAAATTTCATCAGATATTGATGGAGTGGACCTTGCAGATAAGCTATCTGTTCTCTCTACACTCCTACATGAAAAACTTGCGCCCAAAGTGGTTTTAGAGTTCATAATAAAAGTAAACTTTGGACCCAACATAGCCATTGTGCTTAGAATTCTTTTAACGCTGCCAATAACTGTAGCCAGTGGCGAGAGATCGTTCTCGAAATTATTTTATTTAAGGTCAACCATGACACAAGAGCGACTTAGTGGTCTGGCCACTCTCGCAATAGAATACGATGTATGTCATAAAATTGATTTCAAGCAAATACTGAAAGAGTTTGCTGAAATAAAGGTTAGGAAAAAGGTATTTTAAGTTTGTGTTTAATATTTCGAAATTTTTTTTTTATATTCAATTGTTATGTTTTTATATCTTTCAGGATATTTTATAATTGAGTTATTTTATAAGTAGTCTATATTATTTTTTTTTTTAATTTTTTTTTTCGTTCTTCGACATTTCTTATTATTTCAATATTTCTCTAAATGTTGTATAAAAGATTCTATTTTGTATAAAAGATTTCTAAAACATTTTTATTTTCGAAAGCTAAATATTTTTAATACAACACTGCATGATGATGTTATTTTTTGTACAGATGTTATTTTTTGTATCTTAGGATGCAAAACCAATAAATGAATACCTAAAATGTGTTTTTTATTTCGTGGAATAATTTGATAATCTCTTCACCTAGTATGGGGCGCCAAACAACCGTTCTGCCCAGGGCGGCAAAATTGCTAGGTCGGCCCCTGTTGAGACATTATCTTTGTTAGCAAGGTTGAATATTGAAAACGAAATACTTGAATCACTCGATTTTGAAGAAATTATACATGACTTTATTAAGGCAAAATCAATTAAAAAATGGATCCATTAGTGCTTTCTAAGCTTAAGTATTGCTATGCTCATTGTAATCAAAATTTAACTAAATATGTGTTGTAACTTGAAACTTTAATAAAATAATTGTTAACTTTCAAAATTGTGTATACCATTTACCAGTGTAAATGATGGATAAAAGTTTGAATTTTGAACCGGGGGGGGGGGCACCAGTCTGATGGCAGCATATGGCATCACACGCTTTTAATCCACCCCTGAATACAATCCATGTAGCTAAAAAGGTGTCCTCCCCCCTCACAGCATGTCTGACACACAGTTAATGCACAGTAGACATGGGCTTGTCTGCAAGTCTTCACACATAACTTCAATGTCTACCTGCACGTCATGAAGATGATTATGAGACCTGTAAGCAGACAGGATTGAGACCCCCCTAAATTTCACACTCATGTGAAAATCATAATATTGTACTTTCTTATAAATTAGAGTAAATTGAAATTTGTTAAGGTATATTGTATTGTAACAATATACAGTAAATGTCTTACATACAGACATTCCTATATTTTAAAAAAATCTTATAACTAAAGAAGTTAGAAGAGAAATTAGAAGAGACTCTATAGCTACAAAGTCTTATAAAAAAACTTCCTCTGACGTACAATTTGCTTAACAATTTTTTTATTTTAATGTAAGTTTGCCACACTCTGGCTCTTATAGTATTCTTGCAGTATTGGGATAATATAAATTCTAACCAAGTCAGGATACACTTCCTTCTAGGTGACTTCTAAAAATTATTTATATAAGCAATATTAATCAATTCTGTGTGTTTACAGAATGTTGTTATCAGAAGTATGATGATAATGTACATAACCGTAATACAGTATTTATAACCCCATTTGTTGAATGCTCCTAATTAAAATTCTGCATATGCCCATAGTTACCTGTAAAAATATATACATACTTATATTAATTATATACAATACTGTAACACACATTCAGAATAGGTACCTACTATTCAGTTTATATCAAAGCTTAATATTCATGATTATTTCTTATGGTAGGGAGTACTAACGGATTAGTACAATTTTTTTAACAACAACAATAGCTCAAAGCCTGTAGGAAAGGCCAACAAATTCATAAAACACAGTTACTGAGGTCTTTTATTTCAATTCTGTCTGAAAATTAACCACACTATAATTAACATTTCTGCAAGAAATTAAGAATTATTTAAGTATATTGTCCCATCCTTTTTACTACAGACAAATATTTCCATCAGTATGCTAATACAGTTGAATGAATGCTAATACGTAACAGAATTACATCATCATGTACTTGATAACAATATCCTAAAAATAATGATGAAAATAATACATTTTTTAATAAATAATAGTAATAACAACAACCACAGTAACAATAACAAAAAGTTTTAGTTATTCTAAATTCAAAATTGCTAATAGGTAATTAATTATATAATTACCTTTTTATCCACTCTAGCGACACAAAGTTTCGTCTAGTTATGACGCGTTTCGGGACTAAGTCCCATCCTCAGATAACACTGATTTTAATATGAAAAACTAATACAATATACAATCGTAACCATGATTTTGGTTATGTCAAATAAATAAAATAAAATAAAACTTCAAATCGCATGTGAATTGTTGTACGAAGCACGGCTGGAGCTCCCGCAAGCGTTCACCCCCAACCGCGATCGTCACGCGACTGGTCAAAGATTAAATCCAAACCGATGGCAGTGTCGAACACGTAGTTCGATGCAAAATTTATCTGATCATTCAATAAACTGTTTTTTATTGCTTTATAAATTTCAAATTCCTCCAGACTATCCATCCGTTTACCTTTTTTACAAAAATGCAACGCTGTTAAATTTTCTTCAAAGCTCATATATTTATGTCCGCTTGATATTAAATGTTGTGCAAAATTGGATTTAGTATTACTTGGCTTGGGAATATGTTCTAAAAATCTTGTGTAAAAACATCTGCCTGATTGACCGATGTAGAACATTTCACAATCATCACATTTTATTTTATATACAACAGATTTCTTTTTTAAAATAAAATGTGATGATTGTGAAGCGTTCTACATCGGTCAATCAGGCAGATGTTTTTACATAAGATTTTTAGAACATATTCCCAAGCCAAGTAATACTAAATCCAATTTTGCACAACATTTAATATCAAGCGGACATAAATATACGAGCTTTGAAGAAAATTTAACAGCGTTGCATTTTTGTAAAAACGTGCATTGCATTTGCATTTGTTTACCCGAAACGTGTCATAACTAGATGAAACTTTGTGTCACTAGAGTGGATAAAAAGGTAATTATATAATTATTTAAAATAAGTGACACGGTACGCTAAAAAAGTATATGCTAATAGGTGCTTATTTGATCTAAGACCCCTGTTCCAGACCAGAACAATTGCCAGGAGCATCAAGCTGCTTCTGTATAAAACACTGATCTGCCCACTTCTCACCTATGGTTCTGAGACCTGAACCATTTCTAGAAAGTCTGAGTTAAGCCTGCTGGTTCATGAAGCAAAATCCTCCGCAGTATTTTTCGTCCAATATGTATGGGAGGTGGATGGAGGAAAAGGACCAACCAAGAACTGAACACTCTTCTGAACAAACCAGATATTGTTAAAGTTATAAAACTTGGTAGACTCAGGTGGGCTGGACATATGATCAGAATGGGGGAGAATGAAATACCCAGAAAGGCACTCACAGAACAGATATATGGCACTAGGAGAGTTGGTAGACACAAACTACATTGGGGAGACGGTGTGAATTATGATGCACACCATATCCTCGGGACCTGGAACTGCAGAGCAGCTGCACTTCACCAGGAGTGGAGGCTGTTAAAGGAGGCATTGATTCAGTAATGGGTTGTCGCAGCACTGTAACAATAATAATAATAAATTTAAAATTATACATATTACATTTTAATTTGTTACTAAATAAAACTGATAGTTATTTTAGTTTCATTAATTACTGTGTAAAACTAATTAAACTGATAGTTATTTTAGTTTCATTAATTACTGTATAAAACTAATTAAACAAGGTTGTGAATAAAATAACATCTACATATATAAAACTAAATTTTTACTAGAATTCTTAATCACTCACATCAAACACGGACACACAAATTAATTGTACTTCAAAAAAAAAAAAAAAAAAAAAAAAAAAAAAAAAAAAAAAAAAAAAAAAAAGAAGGAATTAAAATAATTACAAATTTGTTTTACTTTGTATTGTATGATGTCTTTTGGTCTTTCCACCACAATTAAAACACATGTAGGTTGTTGACCAGCAAGTAAAGTAGCAGTTCTGCAACAATTTTGGAATTACAAAGGCTGCTAACGAGATGAATCTGTTTGAGATAAAATTGTGTGTTGTTGTTTTTTAAGTGCATTGATAGTTTGACTCTTCGAATTGAATTACATAACCGACTGTCCCATCAAGTTTTGTAGCCATTTAATAAGAGAAACTCTCTTGACAACTGACATTACAATGACTCTTCATGGTTGGGTGCCAGTACACCCAATAAGTTTTTACTTACTATAGCCATCTTCATGTAACTATTGAGTCAGCTATATAATCTTTCCCCTCTCTGTTTCTTCAACAAGTCACTGTTCTTGGAGATAGCATTCAATAACTATAACAATTTAAAAAATAAATCAGTTCATGTGTATATAAATATATAATAATTGCATTCTTACACTACACTAGTATACAATCAAGATTGTTTTTCCTTACTTGGAACATGTTTTGAGTAAGCTCATCATAAACCATTTTGGTTTTGGTTTTTAATCTGAAGAGGTTGCTGGCTTGCTGTTGGTTTTTGTTGTTTGAGGCTTATTGATTATACGTGATATATAAATTTGTTCTCCGAATATTTCCAGTAAGACATGGGTCATGACAAAAAAGGAAAGCGGCAAGATTCAGAGTCCTGAAATTCAGATTCTCCTAAATACTTTAAATTATACATTGCAAGATAGAATAAGGAATGAAGATATAATGTTTCTGTGTTCAACATTTTTTGTAAAGGAAATAGTAGTATAGGACTAAGTCTACATATACGCCTACATACAAAAACATCACAAAATGTAAAATTTCATGATCCTGTTTCATGTTATTTTTTATTCATTTTTATAACCAAATAAATTATATTTTAACAAATACAAAATTTCCTATTAAGATTTACTCAAAAATAAATAATTCCAAAGCCTGATTTTGTTGAAAGATTCAATAAATTATTGTATTAGGATACTGTACTAGGATTTCTAAAAATGTGGAAATAACACATGCACTTCCCTTCACATGTATGATAGGTTGTGGCTGTTACTTAAACACAGTTTTATTCTATGGAAACAGAAGGACATCCAACATATGATTTTGTTCCCACTGCTCATTCACCTGCACAGAAATTTAGTTATTATAAACAGAATTTTGTGAAATCATCAACTCTACATTATCTACAATAACATACCAAGCTGACAAAAGAAATATCAAAATCCGTAGATAATCCAGTACAGTGCAAATGTACCTTCTGATTAGCTAACTAATACACAGAGGAAACCATAAGATGTTTGACACAGACGAATACTGTCTGGCCACGATTCGATGATCAAGCATTGTGTAAGGTAGGAGAAGCATGGCCAATACTATGGTAGGCTAAGTGGGGATAAACCAAACAGCTAGTACACATATTTCACCCTACCTCGCTTACAAGTGGCCGCGTGGTGGGGGAGAGCAGCTTCGATCATCCAGTCATGGCCAGACAGTACATTTTTGTCAAACAACTTATGGCCGGTTCTGTACAATGTGATTTTTCTGTAACATCAGGATACATCTTATTCTGAAGTCAGCATTGCAATCTATCAGTAGACTGCATTTTCTTCATGGTCAAAGCAACCTATTATTGCCAAATTTCAAACATATGTCTTGTTTTATATTTGTAACTATTCTAGTCCACTAAATTCACTTTCAAGTTTCAATAATAATTGCATAACATGGATCGTTATCTAATTTGTTCATACACCAAATATTAAGGTATTCGAATATTTAAATTCAAATTCTAAAACGTATTGCAGAAAATTTGCCAACTATAAATTGACACATATCACTATGTTTAAAAAGTCTCTTCTCATTTGTATACCCATAGACAGCTGGGTACTCCACAAGGAGTAATCTTCAGTCTCACTGTGTCTCACTGTGGGAGTCATAATGTATTAAACAAGCCAAATCACACTGATAACACTAAACTGGGGTCTTGTCAAGTTGTATTTGATTTGAAAGTATTCAAACAAGTATTTAAATGTTATATTTTCTCTAAAAATGCAGAATGAGTAAAGTTGTTTGATGGTAGTAGGTATAAAAAAATACGTTTTTGTCAAGCAACTTATGCAACTTACTCTTTATTTTTCCATCACTGCTAACAACAGAATGATGAAAATAAAAAAAAAAACAGCTAAAAACAAATAAATGACACTTAACATCATTAAAACACCAATGTTATAAAGCACAAAAAGGATTCTGAAGAGGATTATTAAGAGGATTGTAATGAGGGTTGTAATGAAAATTATAATGAGGAAAATAGAAAACTGGATTGAATATATTCTGAGAACAAATGGATTTACTAAATATTGTTTTAGAAAAAGCACTAGGAGGAGGGAACAAGAATAGAAAGAAAGACTGAAACTCTTGGTTGATATAGAGTCTGAGTTTTGTATGTAGAGACAAAGATACAAATCCGATATGGAGCAAAATGTTAGTGTCATCTGGTGGGACCTCCCCCGATGGTGATGATGATGATGATGATGACGACAAGGATGATGATAATGATGCATGTACAAAGCAATTTTTTACTTATGTTTAAAACCAGTGATTTGTTAGTCTTTCTACTAGGAAATTTATACTGAAAATATCAATGTTTATTGCCATATATAAAAAAAATTGTTTCCCTAACTGTTTAATATTCATAAAATTGTTGATAGGAAAACATTTTAACAAAAATTGTGGTATATTGAGGCAGGAGCATATTTACGGATGAACGGGACTGGACTCCTCCCCCAGAAGGCTGAAAAAAGTTGATGAGGAATTATTTTAACCTCTTAATGTTTAGGTTGTTTTATTACTTTTTAAGCTCTGTACGCTGATATGGTAGTAACTGTTTTTTTAAATATACAAACAGGTTTATTACAGATAATTTATATATACATTTGATATATAAAATACAGGAAAATAAATTCATTCAATAAGTATCTAATAAACAATGTTTCAATAACGCGTACGTTTTTGGGTGTAAGTTTTCTTTAATGAGATTGATTTCAGGATGTTATCATATGTTTTTCAAACATTGTAAAAATAGTAATATTAATTAATCATCTTAACTTGTTTTTTCTTTTTATGAAGCGACTCAACCAGACCCCCCCCCCCAGAACAAATTCTAAAATTCTAGATATGCTACTGCATCGAGGCTGGTTAAAAATGTTGTAATACATAAATCACCTAGTGTAAGGAATATTATTATTTGGACTGTAGGCCTACTCCACCTTGTTTATAGACATTAATATCAGTGGTCTTGTGTATTAGATAAGGCCATACAATTACTATACATTAACTATAGCAATTGTAACAATGCATGGAAAACCTACTTAACCTATCCAATTGTTTTCCTAGTTGATGGGTTTTGAAGGCAAATATAAAGGTTATCTGTCTGCCAGAAAATCATAAAAAAGGAAGAAAAATTCATGCTCTACGCTAGTTCAAAATATTGCCAGAAACATTCATATTGTCCCTTCTTCACAATCAATAATAATGTTCAGGTGTACAAATATCTATGGCATAGGTATTATAAGATAACAACTCAACAAAAGTAAAAATTGAATTCACTAACAGTTAGAAAAATAGCAAGGCATTCTCAAGAAAACTATTAATCATTTTAGGTTATCCTTCACAAACGTTATAGAAAATATCCAAATTTGTTCATGTTGTTTTTAAATTAAGAAAAACTAACAAATTTGATAAACTTCCAATGCATTTCTTCTCCCTAAAATTTAACAAAGCATTGATTCATCTTCTTTTTTGCATAAGAAACCTGACAGACAAGTTAAAAATACATTTCATTGTGGAGCTTTAATCTATTCCAAAAATTACTTAATGATCTAAATGAAACAATAAAAGTTTTAATATAATGACAAAAGTAAGGAAGTTTTATGAATTACACGTATGTTTCCCATCGTTATGTATTCATCTTAGTCCTGCATTTGAATATAGATATTTATTTCAAGACTCCTCACAACATCTCATTATTTGTATCCATATGTTTTTAATGTGTATTAATATCCGGATATATAATCTTAAAAAAAAAAATTTTTAACTCTTTTTAACCTAAAATTTCAAGTAAAATCTGTTTTTTAGCTTTAATGATGAAAGAAAAATGTAGATTAAAATGATGTATAGTTATAATGTAAGTTATTATTACTAATACAGAACAAGATTTAATTATCTCAACATAAAGTTTTATTTACAGATAGAAGACAATCTATCAATTATTTGTTTAAAACTCTGTAGTTGAAATGATAAGTTTATATCTATATTAAAAGATAATGATATAATATTAAACCACTTAATGATGAAACAACATTTTGTTATGTAGTTGAAACACGAAGAAATTTATGAAAAAGCAGAGGACATCCTTTGCACATTTTAATTCAAAGTAATCACTAAAGACATTGTTTTTATCAAACATTAACTGCAATTTTTTTTGTAATTAGTTTCAGTATATAGAAGTACAACAGTGCAAGGTAACATGTTTCCTGTGTTATTTTAGTACTGACAACCCATGTGGAATCTACCACTGACAATATTTGACATATCCTTTCAAAATCATTGATCTGTGTCATATTAATTAATAATATGTATTAAGGATAACACTTACTTAAATATCTAAATTACATTTAAAAGGTCTAATGTTTTTGTTATTTAATATAAAATGCACTCATTTTTTTATTGTTTACAAATACCAACCAAACGTTTTACAGTAAGTTTATGACATTTGTACCTCAATAGAAACTTCACTCTAACAGGGAATATGCTACATTTTAAGGATTACAAATAACCCATTGACACTTTAGTTTTGAATTCTTAATAGTATATCTTATTATTCATCTTAATAAAAATTTCAACGTCATTAACACTGAGGTGCATTGGTTAAAGTTGGTGTATATAAGCGTTTATAAAGAACAACATTGCTTTTAGATTTAACACATACATTATATATCTTTATAACACATACATTATTAACTTGAAAATATCTTAACAATATTTTTCCTTCATTTTTTTGTTTCATACATTTGTTACCCACATTTTTGGTCTCTGCTATTTATATCTTCATTTAGAGAAAGATATATGATAAGATTAATATAAATCTCTGATTAAGCTGAATATATTTAATTCTTGGATTTCGTTGTCCATCTCAGCAAGACGAGCCAACGTCCAAGCGTACAAGTTCACAACTTTGAAGGTTAGAAAGATTGTAGCTCACATAAATTTCAACAAAACATGCATAAACAATTCACTAACACCTAAATATGCCCAAATCAAAATTAAACATAACAACCAGGCCGCCCGAATAACACAAAACATCGCACAAAGAACATACATAAAAGAATCAATTAAACAACTATATAAGAAAAAAGACGCCCTTAATCGCAAAGCATTAACACTACACCTACATATCGCCAACACATACGGACACAATTACATGACTGAACTAATACATCACACAAGTGAATGGACAAAAAAACAAATACATATCATACAGACAAAACACGACAGAAAAATAAAAAACCTGACACCAATCAAAACAGATATAATTCCCTCGCACAAATTCTACCCACGTACAGTAAACCTCACGAACGTCACACTCACAAAAAACAAACAAACACTCCTTGATAAAGGCCTAAAACATAACATACATTACAAACATAACAACCAAACCCTAACAAAGCTCATAATTGACACAGAAACAAATATACAAAACACAGCACCAGAACATCAAGACACATTAAGACATAATATAAACAACACAATAGGAGTACATAAGACACCAGACAACAACAACCACAACTCAGAAATACACACAGCCATCAAACTGAGGGAAAAGGCAAACAAACACAACATCACATTTGTAAAACCTGACAAAGGCAACACGACTGTAATTATCCCCACAGACAACCTACACAAAAAAGTACAAGACTTCATAGAACAGAACAACATCACAGAACTAAAACACGACCCCACCGACAGATACCAAAACTCAGTAAAACAACTAGTCAACAAAGCCAAACACATTATGACACTTAAACAAAAGCCCTACATGAAACAAATCCGACCATCAGCACCTACACTCCAAGCGCTTCCCAAAATCCATAAAGAAGACATTCCGATCCGCCACATTATCAACTACCGTAATGCCCCTGCACACAAACTGGCAAAATATCTAGACAAAATTATTAGACAACACACACAAATAGACAACAACATTGCAGTAAAAAACAACACTGACCTAGTAACAAAAATAAAAGACATACACATCCCCCATAACGCCACATTAGCCTCCTTTGACATTAAAAACCTGTACACAAACATCCGCATCTCTGAAACAATCACCATCCTACAAAACAAACTCAAACAGAACAACACACCAGACGAACTTATCAATGAAATAACAGAAACTCTGAACATTATCACAAAACAAAACTACTTTACTTATAACAATAAATACTACACACAGAACGATGGCCTACCCATGGGCTTCCCCATATCCAGCATTCTAGCAGAAGTCTTCCTCCAACACTTAGAAAAAACAAAAATACTCACAAACAATGACAGACACTCACATAAAATACTATATTGGCACAGATACGTTGATGACATTCTAATACTATACAGGGGAAACAAAAGACAATGTGAACAGTTACTAACCCACATAAACAAAATACATAAAAACATAACCTTCACTGCCGAATACGAACACAACAATACCATAAACTTCTTAGACCTCTCCATCACAAAACTAGAACACAGGCACAAATTCAGTATATACAGAAAACCAACTACAACTGACACACTAATACACAACACCTCCAATCACCCAATACAACACAAACTAGCTGCTTTTAGAACCATGATACATAGACTTTACAACATCCCCTTAGATGAAATAGACTACAAAGACGAACTAAACACGATAAAATATCTAGCAGAATCTAACGGTTATGACAGAACAATAGTCAGTAAACTCCTACACAAAACACAAAACAAACAACAGACAAAGACAGAAAACAACAAATTCATAACACTAACATACATCAACAAACAAACAGAAAAAATTGCCCACAAATTCAAAAAAGCAGGATACAGAATCGCTTACAAAACTACTAACAAAACAGAACACACACTATCAAAACGCATGCCCAAAGCACAAAACAAATTCGATCTACCCGGTGTATATAAACTAAATTGTTCAAATTGCAGTAAATTCTACATAGGCCAGACAGGACGTAGCTTCAAACAGAGATACATTGAACACACAAAAGCACTCCACACCACTACAGAATCTACCTTCGCAAACCACCTCATTGAAGCAAACCACACATATAAAAACATCGACAATAACATGAACATACTACACGTACACACAAAAGGCCGAAAACTAGACACTCTAGAACAATTAGAAATATACAAACACACAAAAACAAAAAAAACGACATCCTAAACGAACAGACACAATTCAAATCGCACGCATTATTCGAACACATCTCACCACACACACACAGCTTCAATCTTTCGAAACACTATCTCGTCGCCAACAACAAGACGAGCAGCGCTACTAACGACAGCCTCTAATGAAGCCTTCTATAGGTGAAAGCCGGTTTAGGCTGTAAGGTAAAACTTTACGTTTTTACTTATAAAAAATTTAGTGTTCCGAGTCGTCAATATTATAGTGATATTTAATTCATTTTGATGTCATAATCACTTACATTCCTGTCTAGTAAAGTAAGTTTTTATACTTTAAATGTAAATGTTGTAACGCAACATAGTTGAGGTTCCCCAACGTTACATAAAAGACTGAATGAAATATGGTCAAAGACCATACCCTGACTTAAGGTTGTTCGATAGTTCATATGTTTGAGAAGGACCTCAAGTAAAAAGGAGGCAATGACTAATATTAAATGTAAAAGAGCCAGACCAATGAATGATTGGATGTAATGAAATATTTGTTTTGTACTGTGACATGTTAAGGTCTACAGAATATTTATATTGTATGTTGAATGTGTTAAAAATGAAATGATGTTGTTTGATAATAATACTTACTCAATAATTATGTTTATATTTTATATTAGATTTGTTTTTATACAGCACAGTATAGTTACCAATGTTAGGCATTGTACTAAGTTGTCAGTATTGTATAAAATTGAAAGATACTGTTGTTCTAATTAATGTTTATAAACTGGATCAGGAGTGTGACCAGTGTTTCAAGTCTAACAAGTAGTTCTGACAATTATGTCATAAATTAATAAAGGGTTCCAGAACCAATTAATTAATGTAAAAACAACTAACCACCAGTAAATTAAAATTCATGTAATTAACTATGTAATCAATAATTAATTGTACAGTAGGTCAGGTAAAAAGAAAATTAAGTTAAAAACCAAATAATGTTATAATGGTTGTAAATGAATCTATAGGCCTAAATTCCATATTAGTGAAAGGAAATTAATACCTTTTTAGTAAACCCAGTCCAACGAAACTCTAGTAAAACATTTACTGTTTAATAAGGAAGGTTAGGGGAGAATTTTATGTGATTCAATATTAATCCAAGCATGGAGTATTTTATTAGAAAGGAGTAGTAATATTCTATAATGCCGGCTCAAGGATATATAGAAAACATGGTTGTTAAGGCAACTGATTTTTAGTAAGTTGTTGATTTTGAATAGATGGTACTGATTGTTACAAGCTATTAGGTTGAGATGAACCGATATATTTAAAATATATGAATAAATATAAAGAAAATATATATCCAAATTGAAAAAGCATTTTTGCAAAACAATTATACTGGAATGTCAATGAATCATACAAATTAAATAACCCTCTAAATTATCAATGAATACAATAAAAAAGAACTGAAAGCGTCTCACCTCATTCACTAAATAATTCCGCTGAATTTGGTATCAAACCAATTCATGCTATAAATTGAAGACCAATAAAGAGTTGAAGCCTGAATTAACGGAAATATTTGGAAATACAGAAGATTCGGTTGACGAAATAACCTTCATTGACAGCGTAAGCTGAGATCCTAATTCCAGTTCGTTGGGACCAAGAATTGTGAAGACGCAAAAGAAGAATCGAAGCACAAGAGTTCCTGTGGGATTATCATCATCCATTCATTGAAGACCAGAGCAGTTTTACTGGGTGAAGACGATATAAACTGCATTTTGACCGTTGTTGACAAACATTCACCGCCTAATGAAGCTTTCGCCGCTTGGGTAAAAAAATAAATTATTTTCATATCATTGTATTTTAAGTAAATAATTTTATTCTTTTTGTAAATTGAACAACCTTAATTATGCGTTTTACCTGGCCTTACTAATGGTTCAAAGAACTACACGAACCCTGGTATAAGAATTATTTGTCATTATTTCTAAAGTATATATGTTTTTTTTGTTAGAGTTCGAATAATTAAGAATCGATACATGTTGGGATAGTCGATTGGATCGTCTTATTGTTTGTCTGAGACAACGTAACTTGTTAAATACCAGAGAAAAATAAATAAAGTACATTTGTTGTATGAGATAACGTTTTAATCATTGCAGAGAAAATACTATATGTAATTGGCGTAATAATTTATTAACAGATTGATACAAACACTCAGAATAACTAACCTATACGTACACTTATTTCTAATAATAGCGCTCCAAGTTTACAGCTGGTGGGACGGGAGATTGCTGAACTAACGGGTTTTGCCATACCAAATTTGAATGAAATTTTTATCGTTGAGGGACTAGGGTTGAGACAAAAACCACTTACATTCAGTAAATACTCCATATATATTGCTCATATTAAACAACCACTGAGAATTAAATTAAGTCTACAGAATACTACCATTATAAATTCAGGAACATAATTCTAAGTTTGTGGACTTAATAATCTGTGTTCTGAGGGTTTCACTGGTCACAACCGCAAGGTATATTAGTTAATAACATATTAATTAAACCAGGTAACAGCATTTTAATTGTTACGAATCGCCACCTACAACGTACTAATTGGCGTTTGTTACACCGGAGTCTCTTATAACTAATTACACTCATAGACAAGATTTCTTTAGAATTTGACGTCTCCAGCTGGTATCATACATTATAACATAGTCCTCACGTAATTAACAAGCAGTTCGTTACTAAATTGATTACAACAGTGAGGCTTTAAGGAGACTCTATCGAGTTTTGTTTCAAATTGACGCTCGCAACGTGGGGCATCATCGTCGCATCTTAACACATATATTTTAATTGTGTTTCAAATTGGCGCATAACAACGTGGAGCTTATTTAAAAACGTACTCAACACATTCTATATATTTTCACTTTTGTTTCAAATTGGCGCTCAACGAGTGGGCTTTAGTTAAGTAAAAACTCATATTATTTGTTACTTAACTTGAGCAGGCAACCATTAGAGGCACAGGAATGCATACGAGAGCTCTTACGAAAAGAATGGAGAAGGAACAAGAGACAGAAGAAGATAGGAGGGAAGAAGAAACAGAGGCAGGTACAGATATTGAAATGGAACAACAGGCGAGCAATATAGAGGATGCCCAAGGGGACCAACCAGAAAAAGCGGAAGCCAGAAGAGAACCAGATTGGCAAGAAATTATGAGGATGATGATGGAGAAAATTGATAGCATTAAGGAAAGCAATAAGCAAACAATAGATGAAAATTTTAAGAAACAGGAGGAAAACTCAAAGCAAACAAAGGAGGAAACTAATGAAAAAATAGACAGTATTAAGGAAAGTACTAGTGAACTTTTGAGACAAACCATAAAAGAAAATAATGAACAATTGAAGGCCGATTTTAGACAAATCAATGAGAAGCTGGAAAATAAAATAGACAGTATTAATGAGAACTCAAGAAAACAAAACGAAATTTTGAGCGAAAATTTAATCAAGCAAATGAATAAAAGGTTTGACAGGAATGATGAGAGTTTGAGGCAGATTCTGGAGAATACCAAACGAATGGATGAGAAAATTGAAAACCATAATAAGGAGTTGCGGCAAATCATCAATGAACAAGGCCTAGCATTGAGGGAAGTCATCAATGGAAGTATTATAATTGTCAATGAAACATGGAACAAAGGAGTTGATAGCTGTGAAGTGGAGGTAAGACAGCAAATAAATGAAATTACGGTGGATCTGGAAAAGACAGATGAACCCATCATGCAACTCAGGGTAGAAGTAGAGACCAAAATTACTCAAATAGGAAACATACAAGCGAAGACCCAAGAAAAATTGGACAAGATACCAATTGATAGAACCGGAAGAATAGAACGGATTCATGATGAAATGAAGATAGTGAGAATAAGACAAATGTGTAAAAGGAAATTAATAAATACACGGGAAGAATTGGAAATGATGAAAAGGGGATTGGTTCAGCTACATAATAGACCAATTACGGAAAACAGAGAAGTAAGGCAAGTGAGAAACTTTAAACGAACCACACTTGAATTCCCAGATGGACTAGAAGGACCAAAAAGGCCAAAACTAACTAAGGAGCATGGAGGACTTATGGAATTTATGTATGAACCATCAGAACCATTAAGAGACAGTACAGAAGAATCAGTTCAAAGGACGATGATGAGCTTGACTATAAATGACAATTTTATAGTGACAAGAGGCAAGAACTGTACAATAATGAGATATGTCACAAGGACAGAAATAACTCTATACACTAGAGAGACCCGAACAACCAGTATAGAGGAAATAATGGACCACGGTTAAACAGATTCCAAACAGAATATAATTAAAAGGGACGGATTTTATGGATACAGGACCAAGCAACCCATTGTAAATAAAAACCCAAAATTCCAAAGGATGTAAGAACAACATACTCATAATTATTCAGAAACAGTATGATTTAAAATAAAGAGAATAAATACCCCAAAATTCAAAAAAATGAAGTAAGCTCAACTTACAAACAAGTATCTAAGAAAACAATTTATGAGTTATATAAGAAAGAGAATTTTGAAGATAAAAAGAACAACCAAAGTCGAAAAATAAGTAAGAACACCTTACTATACAATTTAGAAGAAATTGCTTTAAACTGATATGAAAGAAGAAAAATATTTTACACTAATTCAACCTAATAAAAATCATCAAAACAGAAGACGAAATGAGTTTATCTAATGTAACATAATAGTGAGAAATGTAATTTCGAATGTAAAAGAAATAATAGTGATTGTGCCAGAAGAATATCGCTACATAATGTAATGTATAGTACTGACCAAAATCTCATAACCAGCTGTATTGATCACAAAGGAATATGAGCCAATGAAGACAAGAGAATGAAGAAGCCAAAATGGAACCATCAAAAGGATCACCAGAAAAGAAAAAACAAATGGTTAAGAATTATCCGTAAACAAAACCCAATTAATAAATGTCAATAAAATAGCCAAGTATTGGAGAGAAAAAGTGTATAATAGAAGGAAGAATTAATATGAAGAAATAATATGATCTGAATTCAAGTACAGTGAATAATCCCCAGAATATGATTATTATTTATTATTTTATTGAAGGTCACATGATGACTACCTTACGAGGTTTATTAATGAAGATTGACTGTAGAATATTCCAGCAATCATTTAACTGGGCAGAGATGATGTTCCTCTGATCCCAGAAAGTATGTAACGGACGACGGTAATTGGTTAGCCGATAGAGCACCACCGATTCGATTCCAGTTATAATGTTAGGGAGGTTTAGGAAAATTAAATATTAGAGGGAAAACTCACAAATAAATATAGAGAATTAAATAAAACCAGATCCAAAATGTATAATTAATGAAGAATGTCACAAGAATGATTATAGAAATAAATAAGATTTAAACTTGGGAAATAATTGACTTTAAGAAGGAACGAAGAAATGATAATAAAATAACGAATAATTGGGAAATATAAAAGTACTATAAATAGGAAACCAATTGGCCAGATACAAATTAGAAGTTTATTTCTTGCTAAACTTTGTTTATACCAAAATAAACTTATTTCGAAGGGGGGGTGTTATGTAACGCAACATAGTTGAGGTTCCCCAACGTTACATAAAAGACTGAATGAAATATGGTCAAAGACCATACCCTGACTTAAGGTTGTTCGATAGTTCATATGTTTGAGAAGGACCTCAAGTAAAAAGGAGGCAATGACTAATATTAAATGTAAAAGAGCCAGACCAATGAATGATTGGATGTAATGAAATATTTGTTTTGTACTGTGACATGTTAAGGTCTACAGAATATTTATATTGTATGTTGAATGTGTTAAAAATGAAATGATGTTGTTTGATAATAATACTTACTCAATAATTATGTTTATATTTTATATTAGATTTGTTTTTATACAGCACAGTATAGTTACCAATGTTAGGCATTGTACTAAGTTGTCAGTATTGTATAAAATTGAAAGATACTGTTGTTCTAATTAATGTTTATAAACTGGATCAGGAGTGTGACCAGTGTTTCAAGTCTAACAAGTAGTTCTGACAATTATGTCATAAATTAATAAAGGGTTCCAGAACCAATTAATTAATGTAAAAACAACTAACCACCAGTAAATTAAAATTCATGTAATTAACTATGTAATCAATAATTAATTGTACAGTAGGTCAGGTAAAAAGAAAATTAAGTTAAAAACCAAATAATGTTATAATGGTTGTAAATGAATCTATAGGCCTAAATTCCATATTAGTGAAAGGAAATTAATACCTTTTTAGTAAACCCAGTCCAACGAAACTCTAGTAAAACATTTACTGTTTAATAAGGAAGGTTAGGGGAGAATTTTATGTGATTCAATATTAATCCAAGCATGGAGTATTTTATTGGAAAGGAGTAGTAATATTCTATAATGCCGGCTCAAGGATATATAGAAAACATGGTTGTTAAGGCAACTGATTTTTAGTAAGTTGTTGATTTTGAATAGATGGTACTGATTGTTACAAGCTATTAGGTTGAGATGAACCGATATATTTAAAATATATGAATAAATATAAAGAAAATATATATCCAAATTGAAAAAGCATTTTTGCAAAACAATTATACTGGAATGTCAATGAATCATACAAATTAAATAACCCTCTAAATTATCAATGAATACAATAAAAAAGAACTGAAAGCGTCTCACCTCATTCACTAAATAATTCCGCTGAATTTGGTATCAAACCAATTCATGCTATAAATTGAAGACCAATAAAGAGTTGAAGCCTGAATTAACGGAAATATTTGGAAATACAGAAGATTCGGTTGACGAAATAACCTTCATTGACAGCGTAAGCTGAGATCCTAATTCCAGTTCGTTGGGACCAAGAATTGTGAAGACGCAAAAGAAGAATCGAAGCACAAGAGTTCCTGTGGGATTATCATCATCCATTCATTGAAGACCAGAGCAGTTTTACTGGGTGAAGACGATATAAACTGCATTTTGACCGTTGTTGACAAACATTCACCGCCTAATGAAGCTTTCGCCGCTTGGGTAAAAAAATAAATTATTTTCATATCATTGTATTTTAAGTAAATAATTTTATTCTTTTTGTAAATTGAACAACCTTAATTATGCGTTTTACCTGGCCTTACTAATGGTTCAAAGAACTACACGAACCCTGGTATAAGAATTATTTGTCATTATTTCTAAAGTATATATGTTTTTTTTGTTAGAGTTCGAATAATTAAGAATCGATACATGTTGGGATAGTCGATTGGATCGTCTTATTGTTTGTCTGAGACAACGTAACTTGTTAAATACCAGAGAAAAATAAATAAAGTACATTTGTTGTATGAGATAACGTTTTAATCATTGCAGAGAAAATACTATATGTAATTGGCGTAATAATTTATTAACAGATTGATACAAACACTCAGAATAACTAACCTATACGTACACTTATTTCTAATAATAGCGCTCCAAGTTTACAGCTGGTGGGACGGGAGATTGCTGAACTAACGGGTTTTGCCATACCAAATTTGAATGAAATTTTTATCGTTGAGGGACTAGGGTTGAGACAAAAACCACTTACATTCAGTAAATACTCCATATATATTGCTCATATTAAACAACCACTGAGAATTAAATTAAGTCTACAGAATACTACCATTATAAATTCAGGAACATAATTCTAAGTTTGTGGACTTAATAATCTGTGTTCTGAGGGTTTCACTGGTCACAACCGCAAGGTATATTAGTTAATAACATATTAATTAAACCAGGTAACAGCATTTTAATTGTTACGAATCGCCACCTACAACGTACTAATTGGCGTTTGTTACACCGGAGTCTCTTATAACTAATTACACTCATAGACAAGATTTCTTTAGAATTTGACGTCTCCAGCTGGTATCATACATTATAACATAGTCCTCACGTAATTAACAAGCAGTTCGTTACTAAATTGATTACAACAGTGAGGCTTTAAGGAGACTCTATCGAGTTTTGTTTCAAATTGACGCTCGCAACGTGGGGCATCATCGTCGCATCTTAACACATATATTTTAATTGTGTTTCAAATTGGCGCATAACAACGTGGAGCTTATTTAAAAACGTACTCAACACATTCTATATATTTTCACTTTTGTTTCAAATTGGCGCTCAACGAGTGGGCTTTAGTTAAGTAAAAACTCATATTATTTGTTACTTAACTTGAGCAGGCAACCATTAGAGGCACAGGAATACATACGAGAGCTCTTACGAAAAGAATGGAGAAGGAACAAGAGACAGAAGAAGATAGGAGGGAAGAAGAAACAGAGGCAGGTACAGATATTGAAATGGAACAACAGGCGAGCAATATAGAGGATGCCCAAGGGGACCAACCAGAAAAAGCGAAGCCAGAAGAGAACCAGATTGGCAAGAAATTATGAGGATGATGATGGAGAAAATTGATAGTATTAAGGAAAGCAATAAGCAAACAATAGATGAAAATTTTAAGAAACAGGAGGAAAACTCAAAGCAAACAAAGGAGGAAACTAATGAAAAAATAGACAGTATTAAGGAAAGTACTAGTGAACTTTTGAGACAAACCATAAAAGAAAATAATGAACAATTGAAGGCCGATTTTAGACAAATCAATGAGAAGCTGGAAAATAAAATAGACAGTATTAATGAGAACTCAAGAAAACAAAACGAAATTTTGAGCGAAAATTTAATCAAGCAAATGAATAAAAGGTTTGACAGGAATGATGAGAGTTTGAGGCAGATTCTGGAGAATACCAAACGAATGGATGAGAAAATTGAAAACCATAATAAGGAGTTGCGGCAAATCATCAATGAACAAGGCCTAGCATTGAGGGAAGTCATCAATGGAAGTATTATAATTGTCAATGAAACATGGAACAAAGGAGTTGATAGCTGTGAAGTGGAGGTAAGACAGCAAATAAATGAAATTACGGTGGATCTGGAAAAGACAGATGAACCCATCATGCAACTCAGGGTAGAAGTAGAGACCAAAATTACTCAAATAGGAAACATACAAGCGAAGACCCAAGAAAAATTGGACAAGATACCAATTGATAGAACCGGAAGAATAGAACGGATTCATGATGAAATGAAGATAGTGAGAATAAGACAAATGTGTAAAAGGAAATTAATAAATACACGGGAAGAATTGGAAATGATGAAAAGGGGATTGGTTCAGCTACATAATAGACCAATTACGGAAAACAGAGAAGTAAGGCAAGTGAGAAACTTTAAACGAACCACACTTGAATTCCCAGATGGACTAGAAGGACCAAAAAGGCCAAAACTAACTAAGGAGCATGGAGGACTTATGGAATTTATGTATGAACCATCAGAACCATTAAGAGACAGTACAGAAGAATCAGTTCAAAGGACGATGATGAGCTTGACTATAAATGACAATTTTATAGTGACAAGAGGCAAGAACTGTACAATAATGAGATATGTCACAAGGACAGAAATAACTCTATACACTAGAGAGACCCGAACAACCAGTATAGAGGAAATAATGGACCACGGTTAAACAGATTCCAAACAGAATATAATTAAAAGGGACGGATTTTATGGATACAGGACCAAGCAACCCATTGTAAATAAAAACCCAAAATTCCAAAGGATGTAAGAACAACATACTCATAATTATTCAGAAACAGTATGATTTAAAATAAAGAGAATAAATACCCCAAAATTCAAAAAAATGAAGTAAGCTCAACTTACAAACAAGTATCTAAGAAAACAATTTATGAGTTATATAAGAAAGAGAATTTTGAAGATAAAAAGAACAACCAAAGTCGAAAAATAAGTAAGAACACCTTACTATACAATTTAGAAGAAATTGCTTTAAACTGATATGAAAGAAGAAAAATATTTTACACTAATTCAACCTAATAAAAATCATCAAAACAGAAGACGAAATGAGTTTATCTAATGTAACATAATAGTGAGAAATGTAATTTCGAATGTAAAAGAAATAATAGTGATTGTGCCAGAAGAATATCGCTACATAATGTAATGTAGAGTACTGACCAAAATCTCATAACCAGCTGTATTGATCACAAAGGAATATGAGCCAATGAAGACAAGAGAATGAAGAAGCCAAAATGGAACCATCAAAAGGATCACCAGAAAAGAAAAAACAAATGGGTAAGAATTATCCGTAAACAAAACCCAATTAATAAATGTCAATAAAATAGCCAAGTATTGGAGAGAAAAAGTGTATAATAGAAGGAAGAATTAATATGAAGAAATAATATGATCTGAATTCAAGTACAGTGAATAATCCCCAGAATATGATTATTATTTATTATTTTATTGAAGGTCACATGATGACTACCTTACGAGGTTTATTAATGAAGATTGACTGTAGAATATTCCAGCAATCATTTAACTGGGCAGAGATGATGTTCCTCTGATCCCAGAAAGTATGTAACGGACGACGGTAATTGGTTAGCCGATAGAGCACCACCGATTCGATTCCAGTTATAATGTTAGGGAGGTTTAGGAAAATTAAATATTAGAGGGAAAACTCACAAATAAATATAGAGAATTAAATAAAACCAGATCCAAAATGTATAATTAATGAAGAATGTCACAAGAATGATTATAGAAATAAATAAGATTTAAACTTGGGAAATAATTGACTTTAAGAAGGAACGAAGAAATGATAATAAAATAACGAATAATTGGGAAATATAAAAGTACTATAAATAGGAAACCAATTGGCCAGATACAAATTAGAAGTTTATTTCTTGCTAAACTTTGTTTATACCAAAATAAACTTATTTCGAAGGGGGGGTGTTATGTAACGCAACATAGTTGAGGTTCCCCAACGTTACATAAAAGACTGAATGAAATATGGTCAAAGACCATACCCTGACTTAAGGTTGTTCGATAGTTCATATGTTTGAGAAGGACCTCAAGTAAAAAGGAGGCAATGACTAATATTAAATGTAAAAGAGCCAGACCAATGAATGATTGGATGTAATGAAATATTTGTTTTGTACTGTGACATGTTAAGGTCTACAGAATATTTATATTGTATGTTGAATGTGTTAAAAATGAAATGATGTTGTTTGATAATAATACTTACTCAATAATTATGTTTATATTTTATATTAGATTTGTTTTTATACAGCACAGTATAGTTACCAATGTTAGGCATTGTACTAAGTTGTCAGTATTGTATAAAATTGAAAGATACTGTTGTTCTAATTAATGTTTATAAACTGGATCAGGAGTGTGACCAGTGTTTCAAGTCTAACAAGTAGTTCTGACAATTATGTCATAAATTAATAAAGGGTTCCAGAACCAATTAATTAATGTAAAAACAACTAACCACCAGTAAATTAAAATTCATGTAATTAACTATGTAATCAATAATTAATTGTACAGTAGGTCAGGTAAAAAGAAAATTAAGTTAAAAACCAAATAATGTTATAATGGTTGTAAATGAATCTATAGGCCTAAATTCCATATTAGTGAAAGGAAATTAATACCTTTTTAGTAAACCCAGTCCAACGAAACTCTAGTAAAACATTTACTGTTTAATAAGGAAGGTTAGGGGAGAATTTTATGTGATTCAATATTAATCCAAGCATGGAGTATTTTATTGGAAAGGAGTAGTAATATTCTATAATGCCGGCTCAAGGATATATAGAAAACATGGTTGTTAAGGCAACTGATTTTTAGTAAGTTGTTGATTTTGAATAGATGGTACTGATTGTTACAAGCTATTAGGTTGAGATGAACCGATATATTTAAAATATATGAATAAATATAAAGAAAATATATATCCAAATTGAAAAAGCATTTTTGCAAAACAATTATACTGGAATGTCAATGAATCATACAAATTAAATAACCCTCTAAATTATCAATGAATACAATAAAAAAGAACTGAAAGCGTCTCACCTCATTCACTAAATAATTCCGCTGAATTTGGTATCAAACCAATTCATGCTATAAATTGAAGACCAATAAAGAGTTGAAGCCTGAATTAACGGAAATATTTGGAAATACAGAAGATTCGGTTGACGAAATAACCTTCATTGACAGCGTAAGCTGAGATCCTAATTCCAGTTCGTTGGGACCAAGAATTGTGAAGACGCAAAAGAAGAATCGAAGCACAAGAGTTCCTGTGGGATTATCATCATCCATTCATTGAAGACCAGAGCAGTTTTACTGGGTGAAGACGATATAAACTGCATTTTGACCGTTGTTGACAAACATTCACCGCCTAATGAAGCTTTCGCCGCTTGGGTAAAAAAATAAATTATTTTCATATCATTGTATTTTAAGTAAATAATTTTATTCTTTTTGTAAATTGAACAACCTTAATTATGCGTTTTACCTGGCCTTACTAATGGTTCAAAGAACTACACGAACCCTGGTATAAGAATTATTTGTCATTATTTCTAAAGTATATATGTTTTTTTTGTTAGAGTTCGAATAATTAAGAATCGATACATGTTGGGATAGTCGATTGGATCGTCTTATTGTTTGTCTGAGACAACGTAACTTGTTAAATACCAGAGAAAAATAAATAAAGTACATTTGTTGTATGAGATAACGTTTTAATCATTGCAGAGAAAATACTATATGTAATTGGCGTAATAATTTATTAACAGATTGATACAAACACTCAGAATAACTAACCTATACGTACACTTATTTCTAATAATAGCGCTCCAAGTTTACAGCTGGTGGGACGGGAGATTGCTGAACTAACGGGTTTTGCCATACCAAATTTGAATGAAATTTTTATCGTTGAGGGACTAGGGTTGAGACAAAAACCACTTACATTCAGTAAATACTCCATATATATTGCTCATATTAAACAACCACTGAGAATTAAATTAAGTCTACAGAATACTACCATTATAAATTCAGGAACATAATTCTAAGTTTGTGGACTTAATAATCTGTGTTCTGAGGGTTTCACTGGTCACAACCGCAAGGTATATTAGTTAATAACATATTAATTAAACCAGGTAACAGCATTTTAATTGTTACGAATCGCCACCTACAACGTACTAATTGGCGTTTGTTACACCGGAGTCTCTTATAACTAATTACACTCATAGACAAGATTTCTTTAGAATTTGACGTCTCCAGCTGGTATCATACATTATAACATAGTCCTCACGTAATTAACAAGCAGTTCGTTACTAAATTGATTACAACAGTGAGGCTTTAAGGAGACTCTATCGAGTTTTGTTTCAAATTGACGCTCGCAACGTGGGGCATCATCGTCGCATCTTAACACATATATTTTAATTGTGTTTCAAATTGGCGCATAACAACGTGGAGCTTATTTAAAAACGTACTCAACACATTCTATATATTTTCACTTTTGTTTCAAATTGGCGCTCAACGAGTGGGCTTTAGTTAAGTAAAAACTCATATTATTTGTTACTTAACTTGAGCAGGCAACCATTAGAGGCACAGGAATACATACGAGAGCTCTTACGAAAAGAATGGAGAAGGAACAAGAGACAGAAGAAGATAGGAGGGAAGAAGAAACAGAGGCAGGTACAGATATTGAAATGGAACAACAGGCGAGCAATATAGAGGATGCCCAAGGGGACCAACCAGAAAAAGCGAAGCCAGAAGAGAACCAGATTGGCAAGAAATTATGAGGATGATGATGGAGAAAATTGATAGTATTAAGGAAAGCAATAAGCAAACAATAGATGAAAATTTTAAGAAACAGGAGGAAAACTCAAAGCAAACAAAGGAGGAAACTAATGAAAAAATAGACAGTATTAAGGAAAGTACTAGTGAACTTTTGAGACAAACCATAAAAGAAAATAATGAACAATTGAAGGCCGATTTTAGACAAATCAATGAGAAGCTGGAAAATAAAATAGACAGTATTAATGAGAACTCAAGAAAACAAAACGAAATTTTGAGCGAAAATTTAATCAAGCAAATGAATAAAAGGTTTGACAGGAATGATGAGAGTTTGAGGCAGATTCTGGAGAATACCAAACGAATGGATGAGAAAATTGAAAACCATAATAAGGAGTTGCGGCAAATCATCAATGAACAAGGCCTAGCATTGAGGGAAGTCATCAATGGAAGTATTATAATTGTCAATGAAACATGGAACAAAGGAGTTGATAGCTGTGAAGTGGAGGTAAGACAGCAAATAAATGAAATTACGGTGGATCTGGAAAAGACAGATGAACCCATCATGCAACTCAGGGTAGAAGTAGAGACCAAAATTACTCAAATAGGAAACATACAAGCGAAGACCAAAGAAAAATTGGACAAGATACCAAATGATAGAACCGGAAGAATAGAACGGATTCATGATGAAATGAAGATAGTGAGAATAAGACAAATGTGTAAAAGGAAATTAATAAATACACGGGAAGAATTGGAAATGATGAAAAGGGGATTGGTTCAGCTACATAATAGACCAATTACGGAAAACAGAGAAGTAAGGCAAGTGAGAAACTTTAAACGAACCACACTTGAATTCCCAGATGGACTAGAAGGACCAAAAAGGCCAAAACTAACTAAGGAGCATGGAGGACTTATGGAATTTATGTATGAACCATCAGAACCATTAAGAGACAGTACAGAAGAATCAGTTCAAAGGACGATGATGAGCTTGACTATAAATGACAATTTTATAGTGACAAGAGGCAAGAACTGTACAATAATGAGATATGTCACAAGGACAGAAATAACTCTATACACTAGAGAGACCCGAACAACCAGTATAGAGGAAATAATGGACCACGGTTAAACAGATTCCAAACAGAATATAATTAAAAGGGACGGATTTTATGGATACAGGACCAAGCAACCCATTGTAAATAAAAACCCAAAATTCCAAAGGATGTAAGAACAACATACTCATAATTATTCAGAAACAGTATGATTTAAAATAAAGAGAATAAATACCCCAAAATTCAAAAAAATGAAGTAAGCTCAACTTACAAACAAGTATCTAAGAAAACAATTTATGAGTTATATAAGAAAGAGAATTTTGAAGATAAAAAGAACAACCAAAGTCGAAAAATAAGTAAGAACACCTTACTATACAATTTAGAAGAAATTGCTTTAAACTGATATGAAAGAAGAAAAATATTTTACACTAATTCAACCTAATAAAAATCATCAAAACAGAAGACGAAATGAGTTTATCTAATGTAACATAATAGTGAGAAATGTAATTTCGAATGTAAAAGAAATAATAGTGATTGTGCCAGAAGAATATCGCTACATAATGTAATGTAGAGTACTGACCAAAATCTCATAACCAGCTGTATTGATCACAAAGGAATATGAGCCAATGAAGACAAGAGAATGAAGAAGCCAAAATGGAACCATCAAAAGGATCACCAGAAAAGAAAAAACAAATGGGTAAGAATTATCCGTAAACAAAACCCAATTAATAAATGTCAATAAAATAGCCAAGTATTGGAGAGAAAAAGTGTATAATAGAAGGAAGAATTAATATGAAGAAATAATATGATCTGAATTCAAGTACAGTGAATAATCCCCAGAATATGATTATTATTTATTATTTTATTGAAGGTCACATGATGACTACCTTACGAGGTTTATTAATGAAGATTGACTGTAGAATATTCCAGCAATCATTTAACTGGGCAGAGATGATGTTCCTCTGATCCCAGAAAGTATGTAACGGACGACGGTAATTGGTTAGCCGATAGAGCACCACCGATTCGATTCCAGTTATAATGTTAGGGAGGTTTAGGAAAATTAAATATTAGAGGGAAAACTCACAAATAAATATAGAGAATTAAATAAAACCAGATCCAAAATGTATAATTAATGAAGAATGTCACAAGAATGATTATAGAAATAAATAAGATTTAAACTTGGGAAATAATTGACTTTAAGAAGGAACGAAGAAATGATAATAAAATAACGAATAATTGGGAAATATAAAAGTACTATAAATAGGAAACCAATTGGCCAGATACAAATTAGAAGTTTATTTCTTGCTAAACTTTGTTTATACCAAAATAAACTTATTTCGAAGGGGGGGGTGTTATGTAACGCAACATAGTTGAGGTTCCCCAACGTTACATAAAAGACTGAATGAAATATGGTCAAAGACCATACCCTGACTTAAGGTTGTTCGATAGTTCATATGTTTGAGAAGGACCTCAAGTAAAAAGGAGGCAATGACTAATATTAAATGTAAAAGAGCCAGACCAATGAATGATTGGATGTAATGAAATATTTGTTTTGTACTGTGACATGTTAAGGTCTACAGAATATTTATATTGTATGTTGAATGTGTTAAAAATGAAATGATGTTGTTTGATAATAATACTTACTCAATAATTATGTTTATATTTTATATTAGATTTGTTTTTATACAGCACAGTATAGTTACCAATGTTAGGCATTGTACTAAGTTGTCAGTATTGTATAAAATTGAAAGATACTGTTGTTCTAATTAATGTTTATAAACTGGATCAGGAGTGTGACCAGTGTTTCAAGTCTAACAAGTAGTTCTGACAATTATGTCATAAATTAATAAAGGGTTCCAGAACCAATTAATTAATGTAAAAACAACTAACCACCAGTAAATTAAAATTCATGTAATTAACTATGTAATCAATAATTAATTGTACAGTAGGTCAGGTAAAAAGAAAATTAAGTTAAAAACCAAATAATGTTATAATGGTTGTAAATGAATCTATAGGCCTAAATTCCATATTAGTGAAAGGAAATTAATACCTTTTTAGTAAACCCAGTCCAACGAAACTCTAGTAAAACATTTACTGTTTAATAAGGAAGGTTAGGGGAGAATTTTATGTGATTCAATATTAATCCAAGCATGGAGTATTTTATTGGAAAGGAGTAGTAATATTCTATAATGCCGGCTCAAGGATATATAGAAAACATGGTTGTTAAGGCAACTGATTTTTAGTAAGTTGTTGATTTTGAATAGATGGTACTGATTGTTACAAGCTATTAGGTTGAGATGAACCGATATATTTAAAATATATGAATAAATATAAAGAAAATATATATCCAAATTGAAAAAGCATTTTTGCAAAACAATTATACTGGAATGTCAATGAATCATACAAATTAAATAACCCTCTAAATTATCAATGAATACAATAAAAAAGAACTGAAAGCGTCTCACCTCATTCACTAAATAATTCCGCTGAATTTGGTATCAAACCAATTCATGCTATAAATTGAAGACCAATAAAGAGTTGAAGCCTGAATTAACGGAAATATTTGGAAATACAGAAGATTCGGTTGACGAAATAACCTTCATTGACAGCGTAAGCTGAGATCCTAATTCCAGTTCGTTGGGACCAAGAATTGTGAAGACGCAAAAGAAGAATCGAAGCACAAGAGTTCCTGTGGGATTATCATCATCCATTCATTGAAGACCAGAGCAGTTTTACTGGGTGAAGACGATATAAACTGCATTTTGACCGTTGTTGACAAACATTCACCGCCTAATGAAGCTTTCGCCGCTTGGGTAAAAAAATAAATTATTTTCATATCATTGTATTTTAAGTAAATAATTTTATTCTTTTTGTAAATTGAACAACCTTAATTATGCGTTTTACCTGGCCTTACTAATGGTTCAAAGAACTACACGAACCCTGGTATAAGAATTATTTGTCATTATTTCTAAAGTATATATGTTTTTTTTGTTAGAGTTCGAATAATTAAGAATCGATACATGTTGGGATAGTCGATTGGATCGTCTTATTGTTTGTCTGAGACAACGTAACTTGTTAAATACCAGAGAAAAATAAATAAAGTACATTTGTTGTATGAGATAACGTTTTAATCATTGCAGAGAAAATACTATATGTAATTGGCGTAATAATTTATTAACAGATTGATACAAACACTCAGAATAACTAACCTATACGTACACTTATTTCTAATAATAGCGCTCCAAGTTTACAGCTGGTGGGACGGGAGATTGCTGAACTAACGGGTTTTGCCATACCAAATTTGAATGAAATTTTTATCGTTGAGGGACTAGGGTTGAGACAAAAACCACTTACATTCAGTAAATACTCCATATATATTGCTCATATTAAACAACCACTGAGAATTAAATTAAGTCTACAGAATACTACCATTATAAATTCAGGAACATAATTCTAAGTTTGTGGACTTAATAATCTGTGTTCTGAGGGTTTCACTGGTCACAACCGCAAGGTATATTAGTTAATAACATATTAATTAAACCAGGTAACAGCATTTTAATTGTTACGAATCGCCACCTACAACGTATTACTTGGCGTTTATTACACCGGAGTCTCTTATAACTAATTACACTCATAGACAAGATTTCTTTAGAATTTGACGTCTCCAGCTGGTATCATACATTATAACATACGTCCTCACGTAATTAACAAGCAGTTCGTTACTAAATTGATTACAACAGTGAGGCTTTAAGGAGACTCTATCGAGTTTTGTTTCAAATTGACGCTCGCAACGTGGGGCATCATCGTCTCATCTTAACACACCTAATTATTTCTCTTTTTACAATGTGTATATAAAATCTAAATATTTCAGAATCCTATATCTGTTTTATTTGCTTTTTATTTGTTTCTTCACTAATTTTCAACACCTATATCAATACAGAAGAGTAGATACACTCTATAAAGTTTAAGAAGCATGTCCTGCCTTGTGTTTTAAAAATTCTTTTGACTGTGCCACATACATATTGAAATGTGTGTAATTCTACATCAGTATCATCACATCAAAGAGCACCTACACTTTAGGTAAGTCAAGTTATTGATTCAGCCCACAATCTTTTTTTTCAGGAAAATTTTACCTGTACACGGTCATTAACTCTAAATGCTATAAAATTGTGAAATTATCAAGATTATCCTGTTTTGATATTTCTATTACCATGTACAGCCAATGTTTTAAAGTGCATTTAGTTTCTGCTTTTTTTTGCCTAAATAACTGCTAAACACTAAATCAGAACAATTGTTGGTATCGAAATCAGCACAATTGATTTAAAACTTTTGCGTAGAATATTTGGCCATTTGTTAATGATGTTACTATTATTATTTCTTGTTAATTTATTTATTTCATTCTCAGTACATATAAAAACATTGATCAATCATATAAATTTTGTACTTTTTTTTACAATATGTAATATTTACATTTAAATATTACATTTATATATTTAATATTTAAATATTTACATTTATGTGAACTAAAACTGTGTATTCCAGAATTAAACCAAATGTTGCAAACATAAACCTAAAAGCATTAAGCATGTAAAAATAGATCACAAAACAATATAATTTTTAAAATATTATATTATATATTGTATCTCTAGAATACAAATTCTGTTATGTGATATCGGTAGTAGAGAATACCAACTACATTGTTGAACACAAGTAGTTATACACAACGCAGAGTCATGAATTTCATATAGAATTGTGGAACAAGACACAAACACACACACAAATGCACACCCACATTGTTAAATTTCAGTCTTGCAACTTTTTGTAATAGTTCTATCATAACAATCATTCACAGATATATAATACATTTTAAACACCATACAGGAGGGAATGCTTGAATAAATGAGTGCACGTGACCTGATTTTATGTGTAGAAGGAGTGGCAGATACTGTGTTAGTGTATATTATTAATACTGTGTGTGTGTGTGTGTGTGTGTGTGTGTGTGTGTGTGTGTGTGTGTGTGTGTGTGTGTGTGTGTGTGTGTGTGTGTGTGTGTGTGTGTGTGTGTGTGTGTGTGTGTGTGTGTGTGTGTGTGTGTGTGTGTGTGTGTGTGTGTGTGTGTTTAAAAAAAAACTTTTATAGTCCTTGCATTAATATCCCAATATTTATAAAAATAAGTATATCCAAAATACATTAAAAATAGGTTAATTGATTATTGATTAATTTCTTGAAGTAACACTAAATTAAATATCAATATTTAATAAGAATATAAGTACTACTTATTTTTTTATAATTATTTTGACATATAAATATATATATATATACAGAAGAAACAAATTTAATAACATCATAATATTATATAGTTACTGCAAGAAACTTCGAGTTACCTATATAGAAAATTATATAAGCCTATATAATTTATTTATCTTATTTATTTATTCACTTATTTATTTATAAACTTGTATAATATAATTATATGAACAAATTTGGTTTGTTTACTTAGTTTCATTAGTTTGTTTAGGCCTACTTGATCTGTGAACAGTGCATGTGTGTATTATGACTAAATCTAGAATAAATGTAATAATTGTTAATTTTTATTAATCAATCTTAATTTGTTTTTAAAATACATTATGTAAGAATCTCTGGGTAATTCAGTTTGAGTATCATACACACGCGCGCGCGCCCACACGCACACGCACACACATTGCGAATTCGTCATATGTAAATAATTTTTGGATGTTTATTATACTGTACCAAGCAGGTATAAATATTATATCCTTTCAATAAATATTATAGTAATTGGTTAACAAAGAAATACGAAATTTCAATGAATTTATATATACGTTACATATATGCATTTATTAGTGCATATCCGATGAATAGTTAATACGTTTGTTTTTTATCGACTTTATCAGTTTTAATCAAGTAACTATTGAATGTGTTAATAGAACTAAGCGTCCTCTCTGTCTTCCCTCCTTGGACTTCATATCATACGGTAAGATAAGCATCGTTCTCTACATAATTAAAAATATATTCACATTTTCAAATCAAAATGAACACCAAACATTTAGTAGTACATCGTAAAACACTTTATTCAATAACGTTTTGTGTTATATACTTATTAACGCGATTTATTAGTAATATATGTCTGGCGTTAGTTTCGAGTGTTTTAAACAAACTGATTTGGGACTTTTTACGTATATTTTACGTATTTGTGGATTCGCAATTAAAATTAACAATAAACAATTAATTCATTTAACTTGATTTACAAACGTTTCAGGACTAAGTTTTATGCATAAAAATAAGAGGTACTTCTTTAATAACACAGAATGTAAAAAATTTGTTCAAAATTAATAAAAGTTTCATAAATGTGGCTACATATTTGTAGAAAAATATCCATGCAATATTGTCTTTGATTAGTCTTTAAAAATTGATAAAAGATTTTCACGTGATTACGTATTTAGTTATTACATTCCAATAATAAATTTTACGTATATAGAATAATTGTAATATTCCAAACTTTTAATTTAATATTACATTCTGAAAACTTGTAATAGTTTAAAAGTGATACGTAACCTACATATAATCAGTTTGTTTTATCAGTATTATGAAACTAATAAAAATTTCACATTCTATTAACGTTATAAAACAATGTAAAAGAGAAAATTCCTAATATATTTTACTTGAACCGTCTATACAATAATTATCTATACCGTAATCGTTTAATTATCAAACTGTAAGCCTACTTACCGTAATTACTAAGTCACATTCAACTTTTATATTTACTTTTCAACACATGAACTCAAACTTTAAATCATTATTATAGCTCATTACGTATTATTATCATTTATGGCTTTAATGTATACTTATAACAAAATATAAAATTAGTTCGTTTACAAACAAGTTGACTTTTAACTCGTTTCGGTACAACGAAGCCATGTTGGACGCTTTGGATTTAACCAATCGCAGTATGGGACTAAATCACGTGACACAAACACCAGAATCAGCTGTTTCAAATACACAAAGTTTGTATATTTTAATAAGTTACGTTTATTAATATAAATGGTAATTTACGAATAGAACTAAAACTACCTTTACTTTTTACCATTTATATTAGTTATTAGCATAATAAATACGGTCACATAACTTTTACATTTGTTGATTTTGCGAGTCGACAATGAACAGTTTTGAATACTTCGTAGTCACTTTTGTCTAAATCTTTGTAAAAAAAAAACTTCGTAGTCAGTTTGTATTAGTTACGAGTTAATGTAGCTTACAAACGTGTTTGTTAACACACTATTAAGCTCAAAAGTTAGTTAACAAATATAAATAAATAGAGAGAGAGTGAGGGAGGGAGGGGGGAGAGAGAGAGAGAGAGAGAGAGAGAGAGAGAGAGAGAGAGAGAGAGAGAGAGAGAGAGAGAGAGAGAGAGAATCTGTGTCTGAATGGCAAGCACCCGCCTTTAACAAAAAGATTGTATATTCACATAATTTATATTTCGTTCTTTTGTTTCAGATTGCTCTGTTTTGGGAGACAAGTATGCAGTCCAATGGGGAATGAGGTGAATATGTCTGTCAGAGTTACTGTAGATAAATGCTGTACCATCAAGCTCAATACTGGGTTTGTTTTATTTCTTTTCAATTTTTTGTCTTTTCCAAATTATTTGATTTTTCGTATATGAATCACATTTTGTGTATACAAAAAATGATAAAATATTCTTGATTTCGAAAACATTGGGAAAAAAGTGTTTTTGTTGTATCAGCAAATTTTGATGTATGTTATGTTTGATTTAATAATAATTTTTATTAAAACATTTTCATCAAAAATTTAAATTAAATATCCTGAAACAAAATAATTCTGAATTATTAGGTTACATATCTGAGTAAAATTTGTTTGAGTAAAATATGGTTTTAAATTTTCTTTTTGTACATGAGCATCTTCCATAAAACTGTATATTTCTGTAGAATACAGGTTCTCCTTTTGAGATTTAGGTATTATAAGATTAAATTTGGATGGTACCAGTATATAAACAGATATATTTTCGTTTGATTTACTTAGGATTGTTTGGAAAACCTCAGAAAGTCATATAATAGACATAGGACAAAATGTTGACAATAAAGGCCACTGTGTCAATATATACTGTATATTAAATTATGAAATTTCTTCTGAATGAAATTTACTACAATATTTATGACAGCATTTATGAAACAGAACATCATTTTACTGTTTCCAATAAATTTAAATAAAATATTTATTGCCATATTAATTTGCAAATAATTAAATATTTGGGATTTTTTATTGTGTAACCTACAGTTTAATTGCACAGAATAAACATATTTCCATCTTTATGGGACCCATTCCTAACTTCACTGGGCTCAGTTGTTCTTAATTACAAATTGTAACTTGTCTGTACTAGTTTTTGTCTTCATACTTTACATATTTAATTCCTAGTTTTCCTCCTACATTTCTCATCATTCAAGTACCAGTATTAACTTATTTAACTAAAGCCTTTCTAAAAATTACTTTAACAATTTCAATAATTTTTAAAATTGTTAAAATTGATATCAGTTAATAGGAATTTGTCTAATTCTTCCTGTCTTACCTCCTTTCAAAATCCAAGATTTGAACTGAGCTAGTTCTAAAGTGAAGCACACTCAGTAGCCAGTTACACACATAGAAAAGAAGTTTTATGTGTTGTTTTAAAATTTGCATTAATTTTTTATTAATTAGTATCATTGTATTGTTAACTTGGGAGTATACACATCATGTTTTGTTACCACACCAAATGCAGTAACAATCTGACTGATTTACCTTGTATGTACATTTCATACATTTATTTTATCTACTTCTGCATTTCTCTAGTGAAACTCTTGTATTCCCATGATTTGCATTAATTGGGACTTTATTAGGTATATTATGACTGTAATTTAATGTTAGGTCTGAATACCTAGGTCGGTCTAAATTACTATTACGGTGATGTTCTATAGAGTTACCATTGCCTTTAGTAATGAGTGTTCATTATCCATAGCTTGTGGTAGAGATCAAACCTATGTGCCTGGCATATCAATCCAACATACTGACCATATAATAACCACTCCTGTCTTTTAAACAGAATATTAATTAAAAACTTGGTTTTTGACTAAAAGTAGTACAAAAATAATTTTTTAAGTATACTGTAAAATGGGTAATTATTATCAATAAATGAGTGGCATTTATTGGTAAGCTGGTTGATTATATTTTATACAAATATAAAAAGAATATTTTTTTTTTTAAACTTGAATGTTCATTCTTTATAAACAGAATAATCATGATGGAGTTTTTTGTTTAATTTACATAACATTTTCTTAAGTTATGTAGTAACAGTAATCATACATACAATTTGGCCAACTGTATATATGGTAACTTTAAAATTTTGGTTTATCACTTTTATGTAACGATAAGTGTGTGTAGACGTACACTGATATGGATGTACTATAGTGGTTGCATGATTTGATGTTGCTTTTGTAGTAGTAGTAGTAGTAGTAGTGGTGTTTATTGTAGCTTGTATTTCGTTGTAGTAATTGTATTTGTATCTAGTTGGTTATATTATGACTGAGCAAGTGATCAACCAAACATGTTATGATAAACTATTCTGTTTTTCCATTAATATATATTTCTCATTGCTGTACTAATGTATGACAGTACACTATCATTATCAAAATTGTATTACTTTAAACATTAAAATAATTTTTGGAATGTTTTATATTATTTCAAAATTTCCTAATTCTTCTCGTAAAGTTTTATTAATGTTTAAAAATTTTAATTTTATTGTTTTTTTTTAAAGAGTTTTTAATATAATAACACAATTGGAATATTTTTGAAGTGTTGTCTTAAGTAGGTTAGGATGGTTATGTCATACAACAATGGTCATTATTTTTGGAATAGTGCACAGGTAGCTTAAAGTTCAGATCTTTCTGTTGGCTATATTATTAGTATTAAATCATTTCATTGCATGAGGCAATCATAAACCAGGAGCTGCAGTCTTAATAAGTAAAATGATTCTACTTAGCTGCTTGATAGAAGTAATATTAAATTGTAAGGCATCTATTTAAGAAACTGTGCAAGCCGTTATCTTGGTTACAGGCAAGGAGGTTATTTAAACTTAGTTCACATATCCACTAAAGAAAAATAAATTTATTTTCCAAGTCCTTCAGATTTAATTCATCACCTCTTGGACATACCATCCCCTCCTACTTCAAAGAATCAAAACATTATCAGAAATCTGTAAGTCTGATAGCTTATCCACATTGTCCTTCCAGTTTCTCTTAGATCTCCCTTTATGTTTTGTTTCTAGTAGTATCCATTCTTACATTATTTTGAACATATTGTGTTACTCATTCTCTTTGCATACCCAGATTTATTTTTCTTGCCTTTTTACTCTTTCTTATCCAAACTTCTTTCTAGTTCTGACACCTATTTCAGTATTCATTAATGCATTAGTATTTTCCTTACTTTGTGTTATATCTTGATACCATTTAAGGTCACTTCCTTAATAAATTGTTTTATTATTTTTTTTATTATTTATTGTTTTGACCTACTAAACAGAAATAACTTTTCTATCTTTTATAATCACTTTCCTTATTTCATAACTGCTCTTACCTTGTTTGATCAGAACTCTGTATAAACTAAAACACCGTTTTCAATATTGTTATTCAACCTAAGATCTTGTTGAATTCCTACAATTACATTCTATCTTCTCTAAATTGACATTCAGGCCTGCAGTTTGGTGGTTTCTGTCCACTTCTCATTAGTTTGTGTTTGTCACTGCAGTATATTATATTTCTTTGATACATTATAATATACTGAACTTTTGTTTAGTTGCTGATGATTAATGTAGTTTTGACTATAAGGGGGTTTAACTGATCGTGATGTTTTGGGATCATACTGCTATCAGCCATTTTTTTACCTGGGTTCTGACTGATTACTGATTACCCAAATCATTTGAGCAGTCACGAAGTAGGAAAACATGACTGTGAGGATTCTGCTATTAAAAAACATTATAACCAGTTAAACTTCCCTTATTGAAAAAAAAACATCAGGCCATGTGTAATTACACAAAAAAACAGTATTTCTGTAACCTCAAAATTGTTGTATAACATATGAACATAGTGCTTCAGTCAATGTGTAAATACTGGTGTATAAGTGTCTTTATGAAGGCTACTGGTTCAGGAAAAATCTTAATTCTCCATGTTAGCTTTACAGAAGCTAATCATTATTTGTTTCTTAATGTTTCTAATACTGGTTTCAACATTTTTTACCTACCAAAATTGTGACCTGCCATTCCATATTTCAATCGTGACAGCTCTCCATACTTCCCACTTCACTTCTGTGCAAGCATCTTAGTGTCCTCACACCCTCCTTAAACTTTAATTGAATGCTAGATTCTGTACCCCCTCTGTACATTCTGTCTTGCTTATGCTACTTACCATTCCATCAATTGCTGCCTTCAGCAAACAGTCTTGTCAACTGTCCTTTCCAACTCACCTTCCTTGTTCTTATACTCTTGAATATTTTGCCTTTCCTTGCAAATCCATTTGAACACTTCTTCATTCTTTACTTTATCCTCTCACTTCAATGCCATATCTGCATCTCCAGTATCTCTAATCTTTTCACATCCTCCCTCCTCAGTATCTATATTTCTTCATTTTAGAATGCTGTACCACATAACATAACAGAAATGTATCTTTATTACTTTACTTCACTCAGCGCTGCTTAAAAATAAAAAAAAACAATATCACCTTGTTGTATTTGTCAAAAATCTAATGACTATAATTCTTCAAGGATCTTCTGGCATTAATTTTGCACGTAACTACCCAATTTTGCATCAATTGGTTCAACCTGTATTCTACTGACTAGATGTTCAATTTCCTTTATTAATACGAATATGTATAACAAATACACAAACTATTAAACATCAGTAACTTTGGCTGACAAGCTTATGGTAAATTTAGTTTTTAAGTGATTCATAAATAATTTGAGTGAAAAAAGTGTTGAGATGGAGTGTCCAACATGCAAAGAGTGAAATGAAATTTAGTGTTGGAGTGATCGTGTTGTAAGTGTAGGTTTTATGAACTGACATTTTGTGTCATTGTCATAATGCAACAATGAGAAGGTAACAACAGTAAACCAACCATAGTACATAAATGAGTTAAAGAGAGAAGGTTCACCCCTATCATCAAGGATGACAATGAAGCAAAATAAAACAGCTGTGATTTCTTGTCGAGTAAAAAACACTATGCCTAGAGAAAACAGTATGCAATAATTGGTTGGTGAGCAGTGTACAGTTTCCTACCTCATCAAAGGTCACAGTAAGTAATCAGAATAGAAAATGAGTTTAAGAGAGATATCTGCGACATCAGCAAGGGCATCATGTCAAATGGTCAAAGTTTAGCTACTGATATGAAATAACAAGCTGCCTTTCCATCTAATCAGTGGTCACGAGAGGTGAAGTAACCATAGTATGGACCTCCGCTCGAAAGAAAATGTCCTATATCACTTCAAGGATCTCCATGAAGAAGTCATGCTGCAGCAGTACACTGAAGACAACAGGTTTCTCTGTCTCATCAAGGGTTACTATGAAGGACTGTCGTAGGTTCGCACAGCTCATCAGAAATCTTCATGGAGGAACCAAGTATGACTAAGGTCCACCTACCAATCCTTTGCATCAGTAATTATGTTTTAGTGGTATATTATAATTAATAGTAGTTAAATGTGGTCACAGCGAGGCTGGAAAATGTATATTTTTTAAGATAATATTACAAGTAGAGTATCCAAGACAGCTGGTTTCTACAGTTCATCCAAAGCCTTCAAGAACAAGCTACACTGCATCAGTATATTGAAGAGGGAAGATTTCTCCATCTTACCTAAGGTCATCATGGATAAGTCGTCATATTATAATCATGTTTTGGAGAGAAATACATCTACCATGGCATTAAGCACTAGCAGTAAACCTACACATTACAGCTTACAGCAGTTGGTTCAAGAAGTTTCTCAAAAGTATACAACAATGCATGGTGTAGCAGTGAATTTAAAAAAAGACTTTTCTTCTGTATGTCATCAATCATCCCAGTCAAACAGCCATAATAAGGAAATTGCATAATAGTGCTAAATATATAATTATTGTTTAGTGATATAGATTACTCAAATGTGAAAAGAATTATATTTTCAGTGAGCTTAGTAAATGAGTTTTAGTAGCTAAGCGTGGAGTATTGTCACAGTGAGACCAGAAACATGTATCTCTCTTATCCATAAATGTAGCAGCAAAGTATCAAAGACCAGTTCATCAAGTTTGTGAAGCTGCACCACCTCATCAAGGGGCATCATACATCACCATTTCATAGGTTCTTACAGCTCATAAGGGATCTTCACAGCAGAGCCGCACTGCAGCAAATACAGCAGGTTTATCCTCTCATCAAAGGTTATCATGAAGGCACCATCGTCCTGAAGTTATGCTTTGAAGAGAAGTACATCCTACCTGTCATCAAGCATTCACAGTGAACCAAGACAATGCCGCATTGATTCCAAGAGGGAAGCAATCTGCATTTTAAAATGTGGACAGCATCTCAAGGTGTAGAAAAAGGAATGTTATCTGAAAGTCATCAAACATCACAGTCAAGCAGCCAATATGAAGGGAACATGTATCACTACTGCAGACAAATCAGCTGTGATTACAGCTGCTAAATGTTATTGGACGAAATTGTAGTTCTACTATCAACAGTTCGCCTTTGCAGCTCAACAAGGAATGTGGTGACATATGCCATTCCACTGCATGCATCACTGTAATACTACACATTTAAAATACGTTTAACAAAGTTTCGGTATTACTTGACTGTCTCTCACAAGGTATTTCTTGTAGCGAAAAAAAAAAAAAAAAAAAAAACTTTAACAAAATATTCTGTAAATTACACTTACATACAATGTACGAACGTTCAATCTAATACGCACACAACATTACAACTAAATGCGTGCGAACAATGTGTTCAGAAACAGTAATACCGCACCAACACAAGCACGCACTATCATTTAGTATCGCTCCTCAGGCGTCTCGTCAGCAAAGCTGGTGTATGTACAGTACATATGCAACATAGTGTACTGTGTTGTATAAGGTAATCTGTATTTTAGACCTTGTGGTCTCTTTCTTGTATGGGTCTGGTTGAAAAGAGCAGGTATCTCCTTCTTCTTCTCCATAAAGAAGTCATGGGTCTGTGAATTGTAGGAGTGCACTGAGTTCATCTTTTCATAGGTCATGATGAAGGAGTCTTCATAGATTCCTATAATAGTTCCTGAAAGGTCACCATGAAGAAATCATCATATGTTTCTGCAGCTCACCAAGAGTTTTCACAAAGGACTTGTATTGCAGCAGCGCACTGAAGAGAGTAAGTTTTTCTAAGCCTGGCCGCACAGTGGAGCAACATTTTATTTTACAACAGAACCATTTTGGTACATCATGTTACAAAGCGTTGCTTTGGTGGAGAGACTCTTGAGACATTGATGCACCAGAAAAATTTCTTGTGAGTTGTTTATGAAATTTGAAAGTGTGTGGTTTGTGACAATCAGTGACATGGCTTACCGTGAGGAGGACGTTATCATTCTCTTATGGTAATTTGTTCAGCTTCTGGATTTGAAAACAGACCAAGAATTCTGGCAAAAAAAAACATTAATGGTTTCCTTGCTGAACTTAAATGTGATTCAGCGAATTTTTATGATTATTATAGGATGAGTTATACCAACGACCATCAGGAGAGTGTATTGTAGACTTGCCACCTGATATGGTTAGAATCAAGTGCGTATGCAGTTCAGAACATCTTAAGCTGTTTTGTTGTGAGAAATAATTTGAAGGAGCTTTGTCTTTTGTTACAAGTGACCTTGTGATGTCTCTAGACAATGTCCCAGCCAATGTGTGGTGCTTCATAGATCCTAATGGCAGTGGTGTTGTCTGTGTCGCTTTGCAACATGATCAACAAAATGGTTTTGTCATGAAACAGAATGTCACTCCAGTATGTGGCTGGCTTAACTCATCAAGGGTAATTGTGCAAGACTCATCATAGGTTTCTACAGATCATCAGAGATCTTTCTGGAGGAGCCAAGTAGGGCTACAGTGCATTGTTTATTATGTGCTTTAAAAATTATATTTTAGTGGTAGCTTAGGTAAATGTAAAAAGTGTTATATTTTTAGTAAGTTTAGTGAATGAGTTGTAGTATCTAATTGTAGTCACAGTGAGAAGTGTATCTTTTTTATCATAATAGTAGCAGCAGAGTATATCAACAACAGCTGGTTTCTACACTTCATCAAGTGTCTTCATGAAGGAGTCACACTGCACCAGTACATTAAGAGAGCAGGTTTCTCCATCTTACCAAGGATCATCATGAAGCCATCATAGTAGTACAGCCATGTTTTGAAGAGAAGTGCATCCTACATGTCACCAAGCACTCACAGTGGACCTACATGTTACACCAGTTACTTCAAGAAGTTTCTCAAAAGTATACAACAACTCATGGTGTGTCAATGAATTGAAAAGATAAGAAAGACACATTATCTGAAAGTCATCAAGCATTCTAGCGAAACAACCATAGTGAAGACAGGTGTTTGTGTCATCAAGAATAAATCAGCATTGTAAGGATTATTGTAACTGAGTAAACATTTAGTTCTTTACATATAATACAGTGTATTGTGGTGTTTATAGTAATATGTGTTAAAAGTAGTATTATTTTAGTATTGTGTTTAAGTATTACAGCACTTCTCTTCTTTCACTGAGCAGATTTCTCAGTCTCATCAAGAGTCATTGTAAAGAACTTGTCATAGGTTTCTATAGTTCATCAAGTAGTTATACTGCACCATGTTCTGAAAACAGCAAGTTTCTCCACTTCATCCACTTCATCAAGTGTCATTGTGTGAAGCAGTCTTCACTTCTACAGCTCATCAAGAAGTCATTCTGGAGCAGCCCTCTGAAGACAGCATGTTTCTCCACCTCATCAAAGTACATCATGAAGGCATCTCTGAAGATGTATACAATTCATCAAGAGTTATCATGAAGTAATCATCGTAGGTTTCTATAGTTTGTCAAGGGTCTTCATGAAGAAGTCACATTGCAGCAATGCTCTGAAGACAGCAGGTTCCTCCACCTCATCAAGGAGTATTGTGAAGAATTTTTCACAGGTTCCTACAGTTCATCCAGGGTCATCTTGAAGTGTCTTCATATGTTTCTATAGCTCACCAAAGGTCTACCCCAAGTCACACTGGTGCAGCACTGGAGTAAACAGGAATCTCCACCTCGTCAAAGCTCATTGTGAAGGAGTCTTCATTGGTTTCTACAGTTCATCCAAGGTCATCTTGAAGTGTCTTCGTATGTTTCTATGGCTCACTAAAGGTCTACATCAAGAAGTTATAATGGAGGAGCACTGGAGTAAACAGGAATCTCCACTTCATCAAAGGTCATTGTGAAGGAGTGTTCATTGGCTCCTACAGTTCATCCAAGGTCATCTTGAAATGTCTTTGTATGTTTCTATGGCTCACCAAAGATCTACATAAAGAAGTCATACTGGGACAGCAGTATGGAGTAAACAGGATTCTCCACCTCCTCAAGTAAGGTGAAGGAGTCTTAATTGGTTTCTACAGTTCATCAAGACTCTTCATAAAGAAGTCATACTGCATTAGTATACTGAAGAGACCAGGTTCCTTTATCTCACCAATGGTTGTCATAAAGGAATAATTTTTCTACAACTATGTTTTGAAATGTAGTACTTCCTACATGTCACCAAGGATGCACAGTGAACTTGTGTATCCAGTGAGTTCAATAAGAAAAGTTTCTCCATCTCAAAGTGAACAGCCTCTCATGGTATAACAGTGGGTTGAACAGAAAAGAAATAAAGTTACCTGAAAAGTAAAAGTGTCACAGTGAAGCAGCTATAGTGAAATACTATTAATATTGGACTGGGTTTAAAAACAGAGGGGTTTGTTTCGTACAGAATAAATCAGCTGTTATTACAGCTGTTCAGATGACTGTATGAAGATTTAGTTCCACACATGTAACATACTACAGTGGTGTAGCTTTAAATGTGTTCTAGAACATCTAGATGTCTTAGTGAAATACCTATAGTGTACTCTTTCTGTGCATCAGTAATTTTGTTTTAGTTCTTGGATTTCGTTGTCCATGACGTGTCCGTTACTTAACTAAATACAACTATTACATTAATGATTCGGAACACAAAGTTTTTATAAGTAAAAACATAAAGTTTTACCTTACAACGTGAACCGGTTTTTACCTTGAAAAAGCTTCTTCAGAGGTTGAGTAAGGTTAAGTAAAACTTTATGTTTTTACTTATAAAAATCTAAGTGTTCCGAGTTGTTAATGTAATAGTTGTATTTTGTTTTAGTGGTAGATTAGGCAAATGTGAAAAATGTTTTTTTTAGTGAATTTAATGAAGTGAGTTGTACTAGTGAAGTGTGATTACAGTAGAGACAGGAAAGTGTTGCTTCTTGCCACCATTCATTTTACGGGTTTCAATCTTGAGCAGGTTCAATGTCATCAGGAGGCTCTCAACTGAATCAGGATTTTACAGGAAGGTAAGTTCTTATTTTTTACCAAATTTAAAAAACATTTTAAAACACTAGATCTATTTCTTTAGTAACAGAAATTCTCTTAGGATCATAGAAAATAATTCATTTAAAACTACTATTAATAAGATATAAATAACCTAATTCATGAAAAGATTGTTAATAATATTTATTAAATTTATCTTCATCAATATTTATAACACTTGTAGTATCATCTATCAAATATAAGAATGTGTAGGATGAGTATATACATAAAATACATGTCAACTTCAACATCCTATTTGTGTTTGTTTATATGGGCATGTGTGTGTGTGTGTGTGTGCGCGCGCGCGCGCGAACAGAGAAGACAGACAGAACGTGACTGCCAAGCACTGAATATACTGCATGATGATGCTAAAAGCATGTCTAAAGTAGGAGGGAAAAAATATCTTGATAGTAATACTTGAATTTAATAAACAAACACTTGATAAGTTCTACAGATGATTTTATTTTCCTGGCAGTTGTTTCACCAGTTACATTAAAAGTAATACAATTAAAGTATTACAATTTAATACAGTCGACTCTCGATAATTTGACACTCGTTAATTTGAATCTCTCGATAATTTGAAATTTTTTCCCGGTCCCTTGAAAAATACTCGATAAATTGAATAAAATCAATATTAATTGGTCCCCTCGGTAATTTGAAGTTGAAGGAATAGTATCTTGCCCGCCAACATGCAATAATTTGAAGTCCGGGCTTCCCTACTCTCTATAATTTGTAATAATTTTGTAAAATATTTTATTACGCGCGAAAAGCGGTCTTTTAATAAACTATAGTGTTATAAAAACTCTGAAAAGACGACCGCACAAATAAACTATTATATTTTTGAAAATGTATTCAACACTTCTGTGACCACATCTTCCACTTATAACATGTAAGTACTCGTCCAAATAAGTTTCTGAAAAATATATTTTTATTTTTTGTCAATTTTACTATTTATGTCTGTATCAACATTGAATTAAAATAATGTTAAATAGTATGTATAATGTTAAAATATGAAAAGTATATTCAGGAGGGCGGCAAAGGTAAAACTCCACACGGGCGGCAAGAACTGTAGCTGCGGCCCTGACGAGCGTTTACTACCCGAGTCCAAACAGGTGTTGGTAAACAGCCGTTAAGAAAAACGGGTGTTAAAAAACTTTATTACCCGTTAACAGAGAGAGAGAGGGAGAGAGAGAGAGAGAGAGACTACGAGCTGGATCTTGACAGCTCCTGACGCATTGTTCAGTTGACCTTTGTGTAGTGCTTGTGTATAAGTGCATATTGAGCGCCAGATTGTGTGTGTGTGTGTGTGTGTGTGTGTGTGAGAGAGAGAGAGAGAGAGAGAGAGAGAGAGAGAGAGAGAGTTGTGGTCATTATCAGTCATTCGGCTGGTAAGTCTATTTTTTAGTTTAGTTTTAGAAACTACAATAATTTTCTTGGATTTCGTTGTCCATGACGGGTTTGTTGATTAACTAAATATAAGTATATCACTACCGACTCGGAACCCAAGTTCTGTGTTGTGGTTTTCTCTTTTAAGCTTTGTGTTCCGAGTCGGTACTGATATATAAGTAAATACCTACTTATATTTACAATAATTTTGTTAAAATCCTGTTTGCGGGGATGATGAGGTTATCGTAACAGACAACGCTGCCTGCAGTGATCTCTTTACGAATTGCAGAAGATAATTTACACGTACGGTCTGGTATCAAGAGCAAATACACGGCTTTTCGAAGTTGCTTTCCTGTCAGATGTAAGCTGGTAGTGAATGATCGACTCATTGAGCAGCTGCTTTCATTTAGATTCCTTGGATGTGACTTGTCTTATGTAGGAGAAGTAAATGTCGATGAAAAATAGACAAATTTAACCATATTTGTGGATTTATAAGAAGAATATTAAAGGGGAAGATCAGATGAGACACTCTGTTAAAATTTTGTATAGTGATGGCAGTGCCATGCCACCTTTATGGTTGTGACAGATGGACACTGTGCGTAAGGACCCGCAGCCAAACACAGACTAGTGAGATGAGGTTATTGAGATCTGTATTCGGAATATCCCGGTGAGACCGGCTAATCAATGACGACACAAGGAACGGCCTCAGGATTTATATCTTGAAAGACAGGCTTGGACGGATCATGTCCACAGGATGCACCAGGACAGACTACTTAAGCAACTGATTATCTTCCCATGTGAAAGCACAACATCGGAAGGCAGAAGAAAAGGTGGTCGGATCAGAGAGTACCGTAAGGTCCAAGGCCTGAAGAAGAATAAGGAGAACAAATTTTAGAAATTTATAATATATTATGAAAATAATTTTTTTATCGACTCTATCACTCGTATGACAGAGTATCGGCCAACTTTGAATTATCTACAACATTTATTTAGACAGTTTTCGTCTATATATTTAGTCTGTTGTCTCACCCTCTCCCTCCCACTTCCACAAAGCTGGTGAAAACTTTGCGCACATAATTCTTCCACTCTGTAACACTTATCGAAATCGTCAGCGCAAAACTTTGTGGACACTTGCTCTTTTACCCAAGCGACCGTCAAAACTATAAGACGTTTAATGAAGAAATTTGTGTTAGTGGTTGAAATCACAATCAGAATGATCAATATTGCACACCACTATATAAAAATTATTCCGATTAGCGCTTTCAAGCTTCACAGCTCATCGTCAGATCAGGAATAGACATAAAATATGTAATACCCAACCCTTCACCCCTCTCCCCCACCCTGCTCACCCACAACAAACTAAAAATTAATGACCCTTCCCCACCCCCTAAACTCTGTCTCACCATCTGTACAGTTACATATTTTTCTAGTAAATTCCTTGTGTTTCAGTGTGTGTGTGTGTGTGTGTGTGTGTGTGTGTGTGTGTGTGTGTGTGTGTGTGTGTGTGTGTGTGTGTGTGTGTGTGTGTGTGTGTGTGTGTGTGTGTGTGTGTGTGTGTGTGTGTGTGTGTGTGTGTGTGTGTGTGTGTGTGTGTGTGTGTGTGTGTGTGTGTGTGTGTGTGTGTGTGTGTGCATCCTTTTAAACTACCCTCTTCCTCTCCACACACGTGGGTCAGTCACACACCCTTATTTTGAAACAACCAATTAGTACTATGAAATATGAAATAATTCTTAATCTTATCTATCTGCCCTCTCTCATTTACTTCTTAATCATGTTATAAAATATTTCTTCATTATCAAATTTAATTTTAATATTAATTAAATTGTCTAACCCTTTTTCTCTTTCTTTCAATATTTCTAACTCCTCTCTAAGCTTCCTTTCAACTGTGTTATTTACTACTTTTACAATTTCGTATTCTTCCAAAGGATTAACAATCTTGTGGTTGTCTTCTATGAAATGTCTTGCATATAACGAATTGGTTGTTCTATTACCTTCTCCACGTTTGTGGTCAGACAACCTGCATGCGAATTTTCGTCCTGTCTCCCCTAGGTACACTTTGTTGCAGTCTTTACATTTTAATTTATAAATTCCGCTTTTCTGTAATACTGGAATTTTTTCTATATTCTTATTCCTTATCTTATCAAATACCGTTTCACATTTTTTAATAGCTATATCTACTCCATATTATTAAAACATTTTATAATTTTTCTAGTATGTGAACCTATGTATGTCAATGACCCTGCATAATTCTTTTGTTCTGGTTCTATTTTAGCTTTTTCTATGTTGACCCTTTTCATAACTTTATCCACTATGTTGGTGCTATAATTATTATTCCTTACAATTCCCTTTATCGTTTTTAACTCCCTATCTTTTGATTCGGTCTCTTTTAAACACTTCTGAGCTCTGTAACAAAAGGAATTGATTGCCGCCATTTTATATCTGTATGGGTGGTACGACTCTCTTGGTATAATTATATCAGAATACGACTCTTTCCTAAATATCCCAAACTGTAGTTTCTCATTATCTTTAATTTCTATGTTTAAATCTAAGTAATTTATTTGCTTACCTCCTATCTCTTCCTTAAATTATAAGTTTTTATCCTTATTATTTACCTCCTTTATAAACTCATGCACTTCTTCTATGCTTCCTTCCCAAACTACTAATACATCATCAACGTATCTAGACCATAATTTTATATTGTTTTTATACTTAGTGGAAGTTATTAATTGCTTTTCAAAATCATTCATGTATATTTCAGCAAGAATAGGGGATAATGAAGACCCCATAGGTAAACCTTTTTTCTGTATATAACTTGTTATTAAACCTAAAATAGTTCTGATTTACGCATTCTTTAATTACTTTCATCAACTGCTTTTTATACCTGTATTCTCCCATATTATTATCGTTTATTAACTTAATAACTTTATTTACTGTGATATTAGCAAACATGTCCTTAACATCCAGTGATATCAATTTTGTATTTACATTAATGCTAATATTTTCTAATTTTTCTATCAATTTTATATTATTCTCTATGTTGTATTTTGTCCCAAATTCATATTTCTCTTTCAGTACTCTGCTAACTTCCTTTGATAATTTATAAATAGGTGCATTAATAAAAGAAACAATCGGCCTAATTGGTTTTCCTTCTTTATGTATCTTAACCTGACTTTTAAATGTTGGTGCTGTTGGATTACTTTCCAATAAATACTTTTTCTTTTTTTCTTCTATAAATGTTATCTGTTTCATTATTTGTTTTATCCTTGACTGGTACTTACTTGTATAATCATACTTTATTTCCTCGTATGGTCCTTCCCTTATAAATTCTTCCGTTTTCTTTATGTATTCTTCCTTTCTCATTAGTACCATTGTATTTCCTTTATCCGCCTTCGTAACTATAATATCATTCTTCTTTATTTTATTCTTTAGTTTAGTTACAGTTGCTTTGATTTTTTGTTCATTCTTTGAATTATACAAACTTTTCTTAAATATTTTATCTACTACATTCCCTACTTCCCACCTTATTCTTTTTTTATCATTTTCATTTCCTAGTTTTTGTATTAAGCTTTCGCATTCAATAATCGTTTTTTCTTGATTTAATTCTGGTGGCGGTGCGTATTTTAAGCCTTTCGCTAACATTTCTTTTTCTTCCGTATTGAAATTTACCTCTGTAAGGTTTATTACTCTTTTTTCATAGTTAGTCTTAGTTAGTCTCTTTTTCATAGTTTATTAAAATTCCAGTATTACAGAAAAGCGGAATTTATAAATTAAAATGTAAAGACTGCAACAAAGTGTACCTAGGGGAGACAGGACGAAAATTCGCATGCAGGTTGTCTGACCACAAACGTGGAGAAGGTAATAGAACAACCAATTCGTTATATGCAAGACATTTCATAGAAGACAACCACAAGTTTGTTAATCCTTTGGAAGAATACGAAATTGTAAAAGTAGTAAATAACACAGTTGAAAGGAAGCTTAGAGAGGAGTTAGAAATATTGAAAGAAAGAGAAAAAGGGTTAGACAATTTAATTAATATTAAAATTAAATTTGATAATGAAGAAATATTTTATAACATGATTAAGAAGTAAATGAGAGAGGGCAGATAGATAAGATTAAGAATTATATTTCATAGTACTAATTGGTTGTTTTAAAATAAGGGTGTGTGACTGACCCACGTGTTGGAGAGGAAGAGGGTAGTTTAAAAGGATGCACACACACACACACACACACACACACACACACACACACACACTGAAACACAAGGAATTTACTAGAAAAATATGTAACTGTACAGATGGTGAGACAGAGTTTAGGGGGTGGGGAAGGGTCATTAATTTTTAGTTTGTTGTGGGTGAGCAGGGTGGGGAAGAGGGGTGAAGGGTTGGGTATTACATATTTTATGCCTATTCCTGATCTGACGATGAACTGTGAAGCTTGAAAGCGCTAATCGGAATAATTTTTATATAGTGGTGTGCAATATTGATCATTCTGAAAACTATAAGAGTATCATATAATAAGCTCGACTTTTCTAACCAAGTACAGTTGCGCAATGAAATTTCCGTAAGGCATATTTTCAGTTATACGGCCGCCATCTGTCGGATTTTTCAGACAGACATTACGTCATGGAATTATGGCGATCTCGTCGTCTGTCGCATGTTAAATATATTTATTTTTCAAAACATCCAACTGTACTGGCTACGTCAGGAATATCATTAAGTTAACGTTAATGATAAATTATAACATTCCAACACTTGAAGTAGAACTGAGCAGTGGCGTATCTAGAATTTGGCCTTGGGGGGGGGAGGCGCAGTCCGGTCGAGTCGGCTTCATACAAAAGAATAAAAAACAAGTTATGACTAATCAACATTACCACCTTCAAAGTGGCTAAAAACCACGTGTGATAACATCCTGAAATCAGTCCCATTAAAGTAAACTGTAATAACACAATAAAATTACGACCCATTATTAAGGATCTGCACGCTAAATTCAAAATTCCATTGTCGATACTAGCGCACTCATATCAGCGGACGCAAAAGGAATTACTTGATAACTGTATGTATGAAAGTTTGTAAATGCTCCTTGTCGTACTAATTACTACGACACAAAAAATAGTCCCCCCGCCGCCTGCATGCCGCTCGCGCCAGACCAGCCCACTCTCGCACGCACCTATACACTCACCATTCTATCAACTGCAGTTGTTACATAACGTAAACGCACACACTCCCTACGCACAGCAGGTCTTCAGCAAATTATGACTACTACAGTACAGTCTAACATAATCGTGTCAGTACTGTATAGCCAAAATAACAAGTAATTTGTGTGACTTTATTTAAAAATGTATAAACAAAATAATGTGTCTTCTATAACATACTATCATCTGTAGGCCTATAATAAATGAATTCGTAGCACACGCCATAGTACTTACTGTATCCATTTATATTTGGAGTTTCAAAACTAAATATTTATTGCCGTTGATTAACTCCAACCGTCGCGCAGAAAAAAAAACCAAACCTTATCCCACATTAGACTGCTACAAATTATACGATAGACGCAAGTACTTATTGTTCTGTTCGTTCAATAAACAGACCTTATCCACAAAGCAGACTCATTTGTAAAGCGGAATTTTTCGGTCATTATAACTTGTCAGAAGTCGTATGTGATAAATTAGTAAATACGTACTGATTAGAGAAATGTGAATTCGCTAATATCTTACTGATTGATTCTATATTGGTGATAATAAATCAACTGTTGGCATAGACGAATCCATTTTTTTCACGGTATAAATCATGTCGGGAGACTGTTCCCTCAACTACAGGTTTTTAGAGGGATCAATCCAAAACACCGTTATATTCCCGATTGAACGTAAAATACAAATATATAGTGAAAAACTGTAACCTAGTCCGAAGATTAGGTCGGATTATGGGGAAGTTTATGGTGCTATACATTTTGTGCGTGAAACGTCAATCGTTCTGTGAATTTCGAACGTCCTGTGTCGAGTATTCACACCAGTACGACAAAGCTTATAATCAAAAGCTAAAGTGAGAAACGAGAATTTGATGCTGGGAGGCGCTCAACTCATAGCCTATTTGTGCGAATTTGGCTATTCCAACAATAACAGTCAGTAAATATATCAGACTCATTATCACTAAATAAATTAATGTGGTCGTCAACAGTAAAAAGCATCCGCTTTACAAATGCGTTCGCTTTCTGTATAAGACACCAATACATTTCATCTGCAAAAAAAATAAAATTTTTTAGTGATAGGAAGGAACGTTATACGGAAGGATTCGCACCAACGGACCACACAGCCCGGTTTTTAGAAATAGTTTTGAAAATATTGACTCCGCCCGAGCAAGCTTTAGACAAAAGTGAAGTTTAATGAATAAAGATGAATAAAACGCGGAGATTAAATTTAAAAGACCCAAAATTAAAATTCATTTGATTTCGTGATATAGACATAAGAAGCGAATCTTCACAAAATTTAACATCTCCGACAAACGCTTTTTGTATACTGCCTAAGCAAACATTACTTCACAATACGTGAAGAGCAATGGTGTACAATTTGTAGTGTGCAGTTTTTACTGAAATATCCTATCCAATAATATTACTACCATGTGTGTATGCGAGGGAAGAATCTACCTAAAGTAGATTCTCTCTATCTCTCCCACCTTTCCCACTGTCTTTCATTAACTCACTCTCTTTCGAGCGCGCTGTTTATTTATCTGTATGTTGCTCTGTTTACTTAACTTCGTCTGCTTGATTCAGCAACCAAATATTTTATTTTTTCTTCCCGTCTTGACTGCATTTTTTACTTGACTATATGCCATCACGTCAGTAGTGTATCCAGAATTTTGCCTTGGGGATCCGGTTGAGTCGGCTTCATACAAAATTTAAAAAAATGTTAAAACTAATCAATGTTACTATCTTTAAAGTGGTTGAAAAACGTGTGATAACATCCTGAAATAAATCCCATTAAAGTAAACATAAACCTTTTTTATATTTAAAAAAAATCAATATATTAGCGTACTGAAAAAATAATAATACTGCCTAAAAAGTAAGAGATTAACAAAATTCCTTTACTTTTTCGCCTCTCTGGGGGGTCCGGTCCGTTCGCCCCTCATCAGGCCTTTACTCTCTTACTTACAATTTTTGTTGCATGTTAACACTAATTTTATACTAACGTCTTATTTACTCTTTTAATTGTTTGGTAAAATCACAGTGTTAGTAAAACAACATAGTAAAAAAAAAAAAAAGAATTCTAATTTATTTACTTCATTATAGGTAAGCCAAGATAAAAATTAGCAACCTACTATTAGGAATGGCTGCCGACACGCGCTTACGCTTATTACATCATCCTTAAACCAGGTTATAAATTTTTTATGTATAAAAATTTCACATGAATTAATAATAAATAACGGATTCTTGTTGTACCACCGAAATAGCTTAGGAGATGACGTTCGGTAAACAAGGAAGGTTACCGAACAAGGAAGGTTAGCATTACTCTTCAGCCACTCGTTAACGCCCAAGTAGGGCCAGACATCCGGATTTAGCCGGGGATGTTTGGCTTTTTACAGTTAGTCCGGGTAAAAATTAGCATTTATTATTAAATTTAGTCAGTAATTAAGTGATTTAATTATTAAAGTTATTTTAATAACTAATAACACTAATTTAGTTATTTAAGTAATTCAGTCAGTATTTAAGTTAACAATTTATTACAGCACTTTGTTTTATCTATAAATGTCTGGACTGTCCGGATTTTGTTAGGCTTTTTGTCTGACAAATTTGCACTAATATTACGGTAAAAGTATAGCACATTTTTTATGCCTGAAAAAGGTACTAGATCTGAAAGAAATGTACTTACTAGATTTTTATTTCCTTACGTTTCAGTATTTTAGGATTTTTATGATATTACTGTTAATCTCTGTAGTATGCTCTCATTTATGCGAACTGGTATCGCCAATCAAAGAGGCAGCCCTAATAAACCTATCTTGTATGTATGAAAGAAGCTGATGTCTTATTTTTTAATATGTACTAGGTCTATATATACCCAACCACCTAATATCAAACGAGCATAATGAATGCTGCTTTTTCATGTAAAAAACTGCTGTCCGGCTTTTCGGGCAAAATGTCCGGCTAAATTAACAGCTGTGTTCGGCTTTTCTGATTTTTGATGGCAACCCTAGCCCCAAGATGTTTTATCCCAGACACTCACTAGCGTAAGAATAAAAATTGCACCTCGATTCTATGGTACTGACCGAGACTAGAACGAGGGACCTTCATATTAAGAATCAGGCGCTGTACCCACTTATTTATTACATCCATTAAATATCATTGCATTCTTTTAGTTTCGAAACTGTAGAAAGTAACGAACCAATACTTTCTCACAGTACTACTCATCGCGTTTATAAACCAGTACTTGTATACAGATGCGACCTAAGTATATAAATATAATATCTATTTAACTTAAAATCTCTTTAACGCGTAGACACAGTAACGTAACGATAAAGTGTGAGTCAATTGATACTATAAAAAAAATACTAATGCAAACCTATTTTGCCGTGTCTCTCGGCATGTCTACCAATCTATGGATTTCTCTCTCTCTCTCTCTCTCTCTCTCTCTCTCTCTCTCTCTCTCTCTCTCTCTCTCTCTCTCTCTCACACACATACACACACACACTCACTCACTCCCCCCTATCCATTAATTACATATCCAGGGGTTAGTGGTAAAACTACCCAAGTGCAAGTTTTAATGATGTTTGAAGATGTATCAAAAACGACATTTTTAATGCATTTCTCTTTTATTTTTATTTTTTAACAGCTATGTATCCAATTAAAACAAACTCAATCAATAATAATCATAACCTTGAAAATCAGTTTTATGATTTATCATTGCACTTGAAAACCTTTAATATCAGTTTTCGTAAATTCACATGAGTGACTTCAATAGATTTACCAATAACCCCACGATATACCCTACCCTACTTGTTAACAAAACGCTGATAAGTAACCATCCAGGTAATTAACAATTTAAGTATTTAAGTTATTTAAATAAGTATTTAAGTAATTTAGTCTGAAAATTTAAGTTTATCTGTCAGTTTAGTCTGACAGTTAAGTCTGACATTTTATTACAGCGTTTTGTTTTATTTATAAATGGCTGTGTAAATATTTTGTTTAAATATAAGGAAAAGTATGTTCTGAATCCAACGCCATGTTCTTCATCCAAGTACATTACATTATATGTAATCCTCGTCTATCATTATATTACACTTGTAGTAGCGACTTTTTGCACGTCTTAGTCCGAATATGGTTGAGCACCAGTTTGTCAGAAATGGCTATGTATTTGTAACCCGCGCGCTCGCACACACACTTTGGCGTTACTGCGGTGAGACGTGTTGGCAACATAGATGTAATAAAAACTTTGTTGAAGGGACAAAAAAGAAGCATAAAATGTTGAAATATTAGATGTTTACATACTCTCTCTCTCTCTCTCTCTCTCTCTCTCTCTCTCTCTCTCTCTCTCTCTCTCTCTCTCTCTCTCTTTCTCACACACACACACACACACACACACAGTAGATCATTAGTCTTTGATAGTGAAATTGAATCGAAATTTAAAAAATAAGTACAGTAAATAATACGTGTAAAAAATATTCACGCTCTCAACAAAATTTTGTTTCTGACAAAGTGAAAATAAATTTTATCATTTCATACAGTATATAATATTTCACAGAAAACTGTTTATCACATGGTAAACTTTTATTCATGCCGATTAATTCAACTCTAAATTCTCCAAAAATCTTTTACAGCGAAGTTGTAAAAAAAAGAAAATAAATATTTTCATTTGTACAAAGCAGAAGTTGATCTACTGACTTTATTACAGAAAAAATTGTGGTGCCAAAAGAAGTGCCTACTTGAACTTCTCTACCAAATTCTCCTATTCTTATTCAAATTTCTCTACAGATCTGCTGAAATAAACTAACATGCTAAAGACACGGCATTTTATGATCACAAATTAGTATACAGTACAGTGCAGTAATATAAAGTCTTCAACATTGGAGGAGCCATGGTCCCTCCAAAAGCTATCAAAGAGTCCTTAGTAACACAAGCGTCACGGCGGGGGGCAGGGGGATACGTCCCCCAATATTATATCAAAAGCTAAAATCCTTATTAATTTTTTTATACAAATTAATTTTCCAATTTTTTTACTCAAATTGTTGGTTGAATTAACATATTAACTTAAATTCACTGCCATTGATGGTCCAATTTGAGGCGCAATGATTTATTTTCTTTGTACATAGAGATAATAGGTTCCCTAAAGTAACGATAACGGCTACAGCGCGGGTTATGACATTTTGTTGACACGTGGGGTCAGCCATGCAAATGTAAACACGGTAAAAGAATAACTCTTGAATCGGCGATGTGAAGGGTCTTCATTAGACGGTCGACCCACCTTTGCAGGTAATCCGCCGCCGCGTACTCAAAAGGCGAAGATAACCTTGATCTCGATGACTAAAAAAGTCAGAGATAAACTATGGAAAGTTTGGTTCGTCTTCTTCTTGTGTGTCTAGAATCTAGTTGTGAGGCAGAAACTTCAGTGCTCTTCGAAAATTAAAAACTTATCTTAGGTCAACTATGACCCAGACAAGGCTCAAACATGTAGCCCAATCCTATGTCCGTAAAAGATATCGGACGACATCGACAATAAGAAGATAGCCAAAGTATTTATTGCTAATGCTGATGCTAGGAAAAATTTGTGTTCAAAACTTTTCATACTAAGAATGATCTAATGAATTTAATCGATGCTAAGATGTTTTGAATTGTTTAATGGTTTTATTTTAGTTTACAGAAAAGTTACTAATGTAATGTTTAATACTTACTGTAAATAAAACACTGGGTTTACCTATTTGAGTTATCTTAATTTCTGCACTTAACCTTAATCTGGTGAATTAATACAGCCTTTAAATTACCTGACAATGTAAAAATATATTATATATGTCTACAATATTATATTAATTATATTAAAAGATTAAAACTTATAAAAATAGAAAAGAATGACTCTAGCCTTTTAAAAATTTGACCATACACTAAATATTCAATATTATCATAATGATCTGTCCCCCCCCCCATAATTGGGGCACTGGTGACGCCCATGCTTAGTAATGCCACTGCCATTACAGTAAGATGCGTGCATGTCATCCTGAAGAACCGTCATATCAATGAAAGAGCTTTGGCCATGACCTATCGCAGTAAAGTAATACCCAGCGGTAGTCCCGCGGTGTTAACATAAACAAGGTGTGCGTTTGAGGACGAAGTTTTTAGTGGGTACACCGATAAACGGGTGAATCGCTTAAGACAATAAGTGTTTTATATTTTATTGAGAAGACTTATATTTCGTATGCATAAAGAATTGTTTACCTAAAAGACACACGTACATGAACAGAAGCTAGCTATCGAATTGGAATTGTCCAGAGTTGTGATGAAAATTACAAGGCAATTAAAATTAAAGAAATACAGTGAATTCCGGTTATTAGGGCCACCCACTTTATTGGGCCAATATTCAAAATACAGAAAGAACAAGGGTCCACATAAAATTTTCTTCGCTTAATAGGTCCGGACCGCCGGTTATTCGATCCAGTAATGGCTCAGATTTTCTCTTCTTAAATAGAATAACCATTTTTTTTTTTAAGGTCGTAATTTACACGAGTAGACTAGTGAGTAATAACCATAACAATACAGTGCACTGTTAATAATAACCGGACATGTGCTCGGTTTCGGACTTTCTGTGTTTGTCCTTGGCGACATACCATAACCCAACTACATTCACCATTAGGGCCTCCAGGATTTTTAAAAATAGGCTTACTCGTTCTATTTCATTGTGCTGTATTTATAGTATTATTATATTATATTTATTACGTATTTCCTTAAAATCACTTTGTTAGTAACAAATCATATAACTGCGGTGTTTCTTGTAGTTAAGAGTTATGTTTGATTTTCCGTTATTTCGAAATTTCGATTTAACAGGCTCATTTGCGGATATAAGGCTTTTTAGAAGTTCCGGATAATAGAGTCAGCCGCTTAATTGGACCATCTTGATTATAGTCCCGACGCGTCCCGATAAAGCGGAATCCACTGTACATTTTTCAAAGTGTTTGTTTTATGTAGGACTATTAAGTAGATGTCATGTAATGGAGTTGACACACCTTATCTGAGTAATTCCTATTTAACAGTGTTTTTATTTCAAAGTATGTTCGTGGGAATTAAGTTACTTTTTTTAAAACTCGTTTTGCTGATATTTAAGTAAAAAACGCTAAAGAATCCACTACGTCTATAAATTAACAATAAAACTCACCTCGTAACATCCGGTAATACAACATCCGCTTTTGTTATTCAGCTACGTGAATCCCTTTGTGTACTCTCTCTCTCTCTCTCTCTCTCTTCTCTCTCTCGCTCTCTCTCTCACTCTCTCTCTCTCTCTCTCTCTCTCTCTCTCTCTCTCTCTCTCTCTCTCTCTCTCTCTCTCTCAAACTATCACTTCACTACGCTTTCTTTTTTTTTCACTAATTCACACACATTTAATATTATCACAACACATATACTCCGTACTGAACACATACTGCACTAAATATATACCGTATCGCTTCGATTTTATTCCTCTTCCTTGTTCTAACAAACCTTCTTCAGTCCGTCTCTTGTACAGCATCTCCTTCTGACGTTAGGCTTGTCTTATTCTTTCGGTCTTCAGCATTGCGGCTGTGGATTCTACTATTTTTGTAGTCTGTCCATGTGTCTATCTTCTTATGCCGCAGCATCGCAACTAATCCTTTTTAAAAATATGGCGAAAAACTAACGCATGAGTCTAAATGTAACAGTTCTCTCTTAAATACAATTATTTTGAGTCGCCCAAATGTAGTGAATATGTTTGATCAAATTACTCTCACTATCAACAACTATAAGATTGCTTTACACGGTTTATGAACTGTAGAACACTACTCCCTCTGTAGTGTTCAAAAACGCCTTAAACTATCAAAATTCAAGTAGTACAATATTCGAATGTTTAATTCTGATTACTAGAAAAATTTAAGTTTTATATAAAGTGTGTCTATGTACGGAAAATAAATTATTCGTTAAAATAATTTTGTCCCGACGGCGACAAACTGAACTGCAGGAGGACCGATCCCGCGGACAATTCGTATACAATTTGTACACTGGCATGTGTCGTTGAGACGTAACAACGTGGTCTATCTGGCCGTGAGAAAAGTAGTGATTAAACACACGTGCATCGTGTTCTATCGCATCCAGCATCATATGATTGTGCTGACCGCGTGGTAATCTACGCTTGGTGGTCTGTGTATCTAACCATGTGTCAGCATAACTGTTCACTGCGCTGCGGATGTGGAGAATGCAAACTGAATATATTTCGTGCTGGAGAAACTAACATTTACTAGCACACTATAAACCAATAGCGGCCAAACATGTTGCGTCATGAATCACCTTAGTAGACATGACACGTTAACTAATTTTATAATAAATACTGCACCACACACACACATATACAATCAGAGGCGCGCCAGTGAGCAGAACTGTAGTTGACGCCCTATACCTGTTTGTATATTTAAAAAGAGTTAGGCCTACTACTATATTAGCGTACACAGCTAACAAATAATAAAACAGCCTAAAAATTAAGAGAATAATAAAACTCGTCAAGTTTTTCGACTCTTTGGAAGTGGGTCCGGCCCGGTTCGTCACCCCTCCCCCACAAATACACCCCTGGATGAGGAACACGACTAAAGAGTTTCTCAAAGTCAAGGAAAGCTAAGTGTAATGGTTTTCTCTTCTCACGATGTTTTCCCATCAGCTGGCGGACTGCAAATATTGTGTCAGTTTTCCCATATCTCCTTACGAATCCACATTGCTTGGTGGAGAGCGGGACCATGGTGCGCAGCCGCTAGTCAAGGACACCTTCGAAGATCTCCATGGTATGAGAGAGGAACCGGAGCGGTAGGTAATTGGCACAGTCAGCAGGGTCCCCGTTGTCTTTAAAGATGGGCACTATGATACTGGATGACCAGGCAGAGAGTTCATGACCATAGCCTATGACGTCATTAAACAGTTCGGTCAGCCAGGTGATTGATTTAGTGGGTTGTTGTTCTTTGAATTTCCGTACGTCTGCTGGTGATTTAATACTTTTCGTGCACGCTACCGATTTTCGGCTTCCTCATTTGTAATATACGGAACTGGTCCTGTTGTAGAAGTGCCATCTGGTATCGGTTGCTGGGAGAATTCATTGTCAATTAGGTATTTTATTGAAATGTTTTTGCCAAAGTTTCAGGGAGTCGTTTTCCATACTTATCTGTTATACACGTGTAGATTCAGTGGCGGCTCGTACAGGGAGGGCAAAAGGCGCAGCCCTTCCACTAAATTTGCAAATTAAACTTGTCAATAATATAATTATAATGTGTAGTATCCTTATGTGAAAGATATTTTTGGGGCGACTAATAACGATCACCCGAAGTTTTCGGCATGGTCCCGCAGCCGGACGCTTTCGCTGTCGTCCTCCCTGCATAGGCTAGTCTTGCGGGGAGCAGGGAAAGAGGAAGTGTACACATGTCTGTGCTTTTAAATCAGCAGCAGCCATTGTAGGAGGGGCTCTGCCCGGAGAACCGGAGCGTTGTTCAAAACTTCTTTGTTGCTGTTTAAGAGCGTGTATTTTCTCTTCTGTTTTATATAGTTTTGATTGTGTTCTTGTTGTATTTTTTGTGTAAACGTAATGTTCTAATAATGTATTCTTTATTAGGCAGTGTATTCTGTGTAAGATAGTGTTTTTGTCGAGCCTTGTGTAGGCTACATAAACGTGTAACTTATTCTGTGTAGGCCTGAGCCTGTGTGTTCTGTGCGTACTTGTTAGAAACAAATAGGGTAGGGAACAAATATATTTTATTTAGCAATGCATGCATTTAATAATATAATTTATTAAGTATTTAAGTTTAGGAACGTGAACTGCTTAGGGTTATAAATAATTTCAGTTTCAAACACTGTTTAAATATTGGTAGTTTGCAAGGTAGGTTTTTGATATTAGCTAACAATACTTTTAGTAGTAAAGTAAAAGGTTCAATTTTACAATTATTTCATGATAATAGCAGTAATTTAGATTCTACTGGTGACTTTTGTTACATAGGTAGGCATGGGTCCAAACAAAATTTTTCCCCCCCAGTCAAAAACATTACCAGCCGCCAGTGCATGTAGTGCTCAATATCTTGGACAGCCTTAGACTGTGCATGTGCCAATCGATAGATGATCTTTTTCCCTTTCTTCGTTGTCAGTTTCTCACTTAAAAACTCTCGTGATGATCCGCTTTGGTCTTAGCGACTGCCTTCGCTTCATTTCTTAGCAGCCTTATGTTTTTTATTAACAGTTCTCTGTTGTCTGCAATGCCTATCGTTTTTTCAATGCCACTGTCTTTGCACGTACTTTTTCTGTACAAACAATAAGACATTCTACAACGGCCAGGTTTTGTGACACCAAGCACAGCTTTGACAGTGGTACTGATGTTGGAGTTGCAGAGTGCTGTCCGAGCAAGTAAATGAATTTTATATGCTTGTTATCTCAACTAAATTGCTTTAATGACATCACGCCAGAAATTATTAAAATGTTATATCTAGCAAATGTACCATATTGTGAACTGAAAGGCATCTAACGTCAGACGTCATTTCAAGAGGCACAAAAAAGTTATCTATAAAATACTTATTAGGCCGGTGATGAAATATTGCTGATAAAAAAAAGAAACATAGATGATAAAAAAAAAGTATTTAACAATTTACAGAGACCGTTGGGAGAAGGGTGTGTAGACACATGAAGAAATGTGTGCCTGAGGGTAGTAGCGTTTGGTGCAACCGCCAACCGCTATAAAGGCGGGTTTACACGCTACGTCTTATCGTACGTTTTGTCTGATAGGACAAATCGTATCAAGTAAAAGGTAGCGTGTAAACAGCAAAACGTACGTCTTGTCGAAACGGAATGAAATCCAAGGTCAGATCGGAGAACTGACGGCAGGAGCATCATTTTCCGAGAACTGATACGACACAAAAGGGAACGTGTAAACACATCTGCAACTTCAGGTCCGTTTTCCTCTCAGTTCGCTTCAAAATCAGCCTCGTTCGGGTTCTTTTTTCTTGTCTTCTTGGCTTTCCGACATGTCATCGGACTTAAGGCAATGCTCACGAGAATTCCTCGCAGAGTTCATTGAACTATATAAGAGTTTCCCTTGTTTATGACAATTAAAAACAAGGAATATAGTGATCGTAATAAAAAAAATCTCGCGTATGAAGAGCTAGTCAAGAAATATAAAGAAGTAGATGCTGTGGCTAGCAAGGAGACGGTGACAAAGAAAATAAATTCCTTGAGATCAGTTTTCAAGGAGGAGCTTATTAAAGTAAAAAAATCTGAAACCTCTGGAACTGGAGAGGAGGAGGTATACAAACCTTCATTGTGGTACTTCGATTTGTTGCATTTTTTAAACGATCAAGACGTACCAAGAACGCCTCGAGAAACGATTGACGATGACGACGAGTCTGCTTCTGTTGTAATGGAACAAGAGGTAGGTGAACGAACTTTTTCAAAATGAGTAAGGAATTATATTTATTAATAATATAATAATAATAATAATAAATTTATTAATAACATCGGACTATGCATAGGAATGTCAATAATATACTTTATGTCAAGTTATTGTGTAACAATTAATGCATTACATCATCACCTTCTTGTATTAACGCTACTTCATATTTGAAAACTCCTACTAATTGACAGTTGACTGTGGTGGTAAAGAAATCATGTTATCCTGCCAAGGTACCGCTCCTTCTTGATTAAAATACTGATTAAACTTATCCCTTACAGTCTTGGCGCTGGCTAAAATAATTGACCCCTTGTACCGGGCTGTACGTTATGAAGTTGTGCAGAACGCAACAAGCCAAAACCACTGTCTCTAAGTTTTCGACCATTAAATTAATAGGCGTGTGAAAAATGCGAAATCTAGAAGCTAAAATTCCAAACGTGTTCTCAACTACACGACGTGCTCTTGATAAGCGGTAGTTGAAAATCCTCCTATCCTTATTTAGCGAGTCTCGATTGTAAGGTTTGATGAGATCGGGACGCATTGCAAAAGCATCATCACCCACAAACACATACTCAAGAACCCGACTCGAATTCGAAAGTTGAGAAGGTTCTGGAATTTTTAATTCATTGTTGATTTGCTTCTCATAAAATCTGGTGTGATTTATCACACCACCATCGGAAACACGGCCATTAGTACCTACACTGCAGTAAATAAACTCACAGTTTGCATTTGCTATGGCCATCAGAGCTACACTATGAGATTTTTGCAATTAAAATAGTAAGATCCACTGTCCTTAGGAGGAACAATCTGAATATGTTTTCTATCTGTAGGGTAGCGCCTAAGCAATGGGGAAAGTGCCATTTGTTTTCATGGGGAAAGTGCCTGAGCTTGCTGTTTTTTGACTACGAATTTCAAGAAATGAATACGTCATGCCACTTCACTTCGATATACATTTTTTTTATTGTTACCGTATTAAAAGAGATACGGAAGTCTTAAAACTGAATGCTTGTAAATTATACTGTTTTTTCAATTTTCTCGAATTTATAAATTTTTTTAAAGATTTCTAAAAAACTTGTAAAATTTAAAATTTGTTCGTACTTTTTGTAAAATTTACTTAAAGTCTATTATACTAGAAACCTATACCTAATAGCCATAGAAATTTAACAATTACTTACCTTTAAATAGTTCTTATTTAAAGCCAAGTAGATTGCGTTACAGGTTTCAGGAATTATTTTGCTCAACGCTGGTTTGGATATAATGGTTGTAAACTCCAAGTCCTTATAACTTCTTCCTGTAGCGAGGAATCTCAGAGTGTCTGTGAGCCTTTCATGGGGTGAAATGGCTTTTCTCATGCAGGTGTCCTCTTTCTTTATGGCGTTATCAAATCCAGCAATTGACAATACGATCTAGCGTCCATTCGCAAATAATTGCGCCAGTCGTCAGGTTCGCCTCTCAACTCTCTCAGTAGTTTAATGTGAGAATAGTGTCTTCTTTTTAAAAGCCACGCCCTTGGCCACTTGTCTTTTTCCTATTTAGCTTTCCCTCTTCTCACAAGTTGTTGCACCCGTATGAGGGAAACAATATTGTAAAAAACAGCAACAGTGCTTCCTCCATGTTGGACGCTCTACTGAAACTGACGTGGAAAACGGAAGAAAAGACGTTACCGTGTGAACACTTCACAAAACGTACGTTGTGACCGATAAAACGTACGATAAGACGTAGCGTGTAAACCCGCCTTGCATCATCTCTGATAGTTTAAGTTTATTGAAATAAACAGGGCACATAGAAAGAATGGAGAAAAATACTGTCAACAAAGCGTACATTTTATCAGCGATGCATGGTACGTACAGAAGACTACATAGAGAACTTTGAATATACGTACGCGTACGTCGCATGTGAAACAGAACTATTTTTAGCCAATGAAAGGATAAATTTAAAAGTAATAAATTTAAATTTTGAGACAAAGACCAAGGAAGAGGAAAACTAACAATTCTTTGAAGACCAAGAATTATATAGAAGTGGAGGTGGAAATACTTCATATTAGAAACTGAAAGGCTAGAGCGAAGAGTAGAAACGAACGGAATCGACTCTTTGTATCGACTATAGGACGTACAGTATGAAGGGTTGTGGAGTCACGTCTGCTGATAATATCAGCAGGCATGATGTTTTATTATTATCAGGAATGACGATGATGTTTATTATTATTATTATTAAGTGTGTGTGTGAGGGGGGCGCGTGCACGTGCGCATGTGCGTGTGTCACACGTCATCAAATTTACACTTCTGAAAAATCGTTAGTAATAATAACAACGTGAAAAAATATAGTAAATAAAACAAATCAAAAGCAATTTTAACTAGAATTGACTGTCTGTGGGACAGTCGACTGTAATTTACAAACAAGGTAGGTCGAGATACAAAATTAAACAAAGTTATGGTAGTCCCTGTACTTTACTATGGGTGTGAATTACGAACAGCCACGTAAATGTCATTCTTAGGAGGAGTTAAAAGGTGTTCTAAACTTGACCGTATAAGGAATGAGGCTATAAGAGAAGACTTACAATTCAATAACTTGAAACAATATCGGTATGGAGAACCATACATGACTTCCATGTTCTAAGATTTATATTTAAAATCATTTACGAAATGGAGTGTTTCCATAGAAACTACTTCTTTCCACTTATTGCTTCAGACTTAACCACAGTACTGTGGTCACTAATGTATACCGCCACACGTTATCGCACTCGATTTTCACTGATGATGGCAGTCGACGGCACTGCAGAAACGTCTGGTTTTGCAGAAAACATTGGACTACGGCCAAACAGCCCGGGAAGGAATTTTAACAAAGAACTACTACTTTGTTGCCGATAACGTAGTACACATATAAAAATTATCCCCTCCCCCTACAACTATAATTTTCATTTGTAGAAAATTACCCCCACCCCGTTCAACTAGCCTCTTCATTTATAGATATTACATCTACGTTTCTACAGTGGATTATTAAGATCTTTTTATCAGGATAATTTATTTATCATAATTAAGTACTTTACTCTTGTTACAACAAAAAATGTTTGTGGTAAACTACCCTTTGCCCGTTACCGATCTTCACCAAAATCAATAGGCATTGAGTCTTCTACAGCTCAGGCACATATGTAAAAATTATTTGATTCTGTTTGAATTTACGGCAGTTATCGTTCGTCATGAAAAAATGTCTCTTGTTACAACATAAAATGTTGCAGGTAAACTACCCCTTTCCCTTAACCGATCTTCACCAAAACCAACAGACTTTCAGTCTTTTACAATTGAGAAATGTATGCAAAAAAATATTTGATTCTGTTTGAACGTGCGGCTGTTATCGTTCGTCATAGAAAAAATTTCCGTTGTTAAAACATAAAATGTTGCAGGTAAACTACTCTTTTCCCTTAACCGATCTTCACCAAAATCAATAGATCTTGAGAACTCTACAAATTAGGGCTGTATGCAAATAATAATTTGATTCTGTTTGAATTTGCGGCTGTTATAGTTTGCCATAGAAAATACCCTTGTTAAAACATAAAACGTTGCAGGTTAACTACCCCTTTACCTTAACCGATCTTCACCAAAAACAATAGGTCTTGTGAACGCTACAATTCAAGGCTGTATGCAAAATGTTATTTGATTGTGTTTGAATTTGTGGCTGTTATTGTTTGCCATAGAAACAAATTACCCTTGATTAAAAAAAAAACGTTGCAGGTAAACTACCCCTTTCCCTTAACCGATCTTCACCAAAAACAATAGGTCTTGAGTACTCTACAAATCAGGGCTGTATGCAAGAAAGTATTTGATTCTGTTTGAATTTGCGGCTGTTATCGTTTGCCATAGAAAAAAATCTATAGACACACACAGACACTTTTCGAAAATATCGGTATGGAGAACCATACATGACTTCCATATTCTAAGATTTATATTTAAAATCATTTTCAGCCAAACAGCCAGGCTGTGTCTTACCTGCCTTTTTATTGCTGTATTAAATGAAAAATATTATATTACATTAAAATGAAAAAATTATAATTTTATTGCCTGGCAACAAAATTATTTTATTTTTAACAATTACCATTGTTTCAAAAAGTTTAAATAAATTTTCAAGTACTTTACTCTTGTTAAAACGTAAAAGGTTGCAGGTAAACTACCCCTTCCCCTTAACCGATCTTCACCAAAATCGAAAGTCATTGAGACCTCTACAATTCAGGGACGTATGCAAAAAATTATTTGATTCTGTTTGAATTTGCGGCTGTTATCGTTTGCCATAGAAAATACGCTTGATAAAAAAACGTTGCAGGTAAACTACCCCTTCCCCTTAACCGATCTTCACCAAAAACAATAGGTCTTGAGTACTCTACAAATCAGGGCTGTATGCAAAACATTATTTGATTCTGTTTGAATTTGCGGCTGTTATCGTTTGCCATAGAAAATAAAACGTAAAAGGTTGCAGGTAAACTACCCCTTCCCCTTAACCGATCTTCACCAAAAACAATAGGTCTTGAGTACTCTACAAATCAGGACTGTATGCAAAACATTATTTGATTCTGTTTGAATTTGCGGCTGTTATCGTTTGCCATATAAAATACCCTTGTTAAAAAAACGTTGCAGGTAAACTACCCCTTTCCCTTAACCGATCTTCACCAAAAACAATAGGTCTTGAGAAATCTACAATTCAGGGCTGTATGCGAAACATTATTTGATTCTGTTTGAATTTGCGGCTGTTATCGTTTGCCAAAAAAAAAAAAAATTTCCCTTGATAAAAAAAACCGTTGCAGGTAAACTACCCCTTCCCCTCAACCGATCTTCACCAAAAACAATAGGTCGCGAGTACTCTACAAATCAGGGCTGTATGCAAAAAATTATTTGATTCTGTTTGAATTTGCGGCAGTTGTCGTTTGCCATAGAAAATACGCATGATAAAAAACGTTGCTGGTAAACTACCCCTTCCCCTCAACCGATCTTCACCAAAAACAATAGGTCTTGAGTACTCTACAAATCAGGGCTGTATGCAGAAAATTATTTGATTCTGTTTGAATTTGCGGCTGTTATCGTTTGCCATAGAAAATACCCTTGTTAAAAAAACGTTGTAGGTAAACTACCCCTTTCCCTTAACCGATCTTCACCAAAAACAAAAGGTATTGAGAACTCTACAATTTAGGGCTGTATGCAAATAATCTTTTCATTCTGTTTGAATTTACGGCTGTTATCGTTTGCCATAGGAAATACCCTTGTTAAAACATAAAACGTTACAGGTAAACTACCCCTTTCCCTTAACCGATCTTCACCAAAAACAATAGGTCTTGAGAACTCTACAATTCAGGGCTGTATGCGAAACATTATTTGATTCTGTTTGAATTTGCGGCTGTTATCGTTTGCCAAACAAACAAAATTTCCCTTGCTAAAAAAAAACCGTTGCAGGTAAACTACCCCTTTCCCTCAACCGATCTTCACCAAAAACAATAGGTCGCGAGAACTCTGCAAAACCGGGCTGTATGCAAAAAATTATTTGATTCTGTTTGAATTTGCGGCAGTTATCGTTTGCCATAGAAAAAAAATCTACAGACAGACAGACACATAGACAGACAGACACACAGACAGACAGACACACAGACAGACAGACACACAGACAGACACACAGACACTTTTCGGAAAACGACTTTTTTTCATGTTTTGAGTGTAGTAGAATCAGAATCTGCAATAATCTCGAACACGATTTTTTTTGCCATCACCATACTTCCATTCCTTAAGGAATATGGAAGTAAAATGACTTTTTTCATGTTTTGAGTGTAGTACAGTCAGAATCTGCAATAATCTCGAACACGATTTTTTTTGCCATCACCATACTTCCATTTTCTTAAGGAACATGGAAGTAAAATTACCCTTGTTAAAACATAAAATGTTGCAGGTAAACTACCCCTTTCCCTTAACCGATCTTCAACAACACCAACAGGTCTTGAGAAATCTACAATACAGGGCTGTATGCAAAACATTATTTGATTCTGTTTGAATTTGCGGCTGTTATCGTTTGCCATAGAAAAAATTACCCCTGATAAAAAACGTTGCCGGTAAACTACCCCTTTCCCTTAACCGATCTTCACCAAAAACAATATGTCTTGAGTACTCTACAATTCAGGGCTGTATGCAAATAATAATCATTTGATTCTGTTTGAATTTGCGGCTGTTATCGTTTGCCATAGGAAATACCTTTGTTAAAACATAAAACGTTGCAGGTAAACTACCCCTTTCCCTTAACCGATTTTCACAAAAACCAATAGGTCTTGAGTACTCTACAAATCAGGTCTGTATGCAATAAATTGTTTTATTTGATTCTGTTTGAATTTGCGGCTATTATCGTTTGCCATAGACAAAAATCTATAGACAGACACACACAGGCATTTTTCGAAAAATGACTTTTTTTCATGTTTTGAGTGTAGTACAATCAGTATCTGCAATAATCTGGAACACGATTTTTTTGCCGTCACCATACTTTCATTTCCTTAAGGAACATGGAAATAATACAATACATTTTTTTAACTCTAGTATGTATAACATTTGTGGCTCGATATGAATACATACAAGATGGTTTTGTCCTTTTATTGTCACAACCATTATTAAGACGTCACACACAACGTGTATGGATATCGGCACGGAGAAAGCTGACAATACCCAGACGGATAGCAAGAGAGAAAGAGAGAGGGTGAGCAAGTGAGTCAGGGGTGGGGAGAGACTGGGGTATAATGAATTCTGCAGGGAATCTCTGTGTAACGGCCCAGTAAGGTGTAAGAGGAATTCCTGCGACATTATGAATGTTATTTCATAAGCGATCATCAATCTTGGCGGTGACAACGCCTCGCGTTATCTACAAGCCATATCAATTACTCGGCAAACTGACACATATTATTACACGAACCTGATTGATTGTTTTGTAACGTCAATAAGTAGTATTTTTTTTTCAAGTATCGATACGGATTTGCTGTAAATTGTGTAAGGCTTTACGCCATCAATATGTCGTTTGTCACCTGTATGTTTTTTATCAGCCTTTTCTTTTATTCTTTGAGTATGTACATTGATTTGTGTCTAGTACTATCGTTATTTTGTTCGTTATTGATGACAGTTTTTTGGTTTATTTTATTTTAGCAACCTGCTACAAGAGAACTTGGTAGCATTAAGTAAAAAATATGAGTCAAAGCAAAGGAAATACAGTACATGTCAAGTGGAATGTACTCTGTCGAGCATTCCTCCCTGTTCTAATTGGACGAGCGAACCAAGTTGTTAGCTTTAACTCGATAATTTGGCAATTATCTGTCTGTATATCTATTTGGGGACATGTCTCATAATAACTTTTGATCGCGTCAACCTTTTCCCATAAAACCTGTCATGTATGCTCCATACGTTTATCCTACAGAACCACATTGATTTCTAAATCGATCCCCCAAAATTAGTGGACGGGAGGCGAAACTTTTACAGGGTAAAAATTTTAAAACAGTCGCCCATGTGGTGTATTAAATTAAAGGAAATTTTAACCACAATCTGATATAATGCTCATTTTTTAAATATGTTTTAAATTTGTGGACGTCAAGGCCTAAAAGTAGAAAAAATTGATAAAATCGCAAACTCCAACTTCGTCATGCTTATTTACTAAACTGCTAGATGCCATGTTCTGGACGAGGCCTTTCAGTGTTTCCACTATTTTCAAATCCTAAATCACGACCTACGTCGTGATTTACCTCTAGGTCCTAAATACGTCTTGGTCGTGATTTAGGACATGAAAATGGTGGAAACACTGAAAGGCCTCGTCCAGAACATGGCACCTAGCAGTTTAGCAAATAAGCACGACCGAAGTTGGAGTTACGGAGACTGTTAATTTAAATAACAAGATTTAAAATCGCAAACATTCATGGGCGGTATCAATTTAAAGGTCGTTTAAACTGTAAACTGAATGTAGTGTTAAATTTTAAAATTTCATAAGTTGCGACTCTAGGGCCGAAAAAGAGTTCTAAAATTTGGGAAAAAAACGTGAAAATTTAACAGAGTGTCAGACTAAAAGGAACTGTAGAAATTGTACGGCAGCTGTTTCTGACACCATGAGCGATAGGAAGTTGCGGTGATTTTTCGCTTAAATAAAGCTGACATATTGACTGTCAGAATATATAGCCTACTCCGCCATGAAAAGAATTAAACACAATAATACGTCTAAACTTCTTATATTGACGATTTTTGTAACCGTTTCTGACATTCAAATATTTTAAAAAACACAAACAATTGATAGTTTTACAATTTATTCTTAACGTCCGGAAAGTGTTTCAACCTATTAGACTATTCTCAAAGAGCTGTTGTTCTTAGCAGCTCTTTGAGAATAGCCTAACAGGCTGAAACAATTGTCAGAGGTAAATAATAAATTGTGAAACTACCATGTGTGCGTGAGCGCGCGCGTTTTAAACCTTCGTAAGTAATATATTTTACCAAGTGCCCAACGAGTCTTCAATCAATATCGGATCTGACATGTTCGTTTGTAAGCTTATAATGTTTCTTCTACTCGTACTAACGAATATAATATGTTTGAGCGGCTAATGCTTATTTGTGGTCACAGTTTAATTTAATTAGAATTTTTAGTAAGTGAAATTTTTATCAGGGTAGAGGTGCTAGTCTAACCTGGTGGACCGGTTCACTTGATTTCGCGGTTCCAATCACTTGATTACACCACATCTTCGAGATCTTGAAATGGCCATGGTTTTTCATCGGAGTCCTTCTCCTAACCTTGGGATTCCCACGAGGTGGAATCAGGCACTGTTTATTTCATGACGACATTTACTCACCACGTCACAGCTTTGTCACTGGGTACGGGTACTTTTTAAAAGGTATAACCACGCCAGCCACTAACCATCCTTCCTCATCCTGCTGAAGGCCTCAGGGGGTAGGCACGCACGTCTCCAGTCCTGGTTGAGAAAGGACGGGGGGGGTCGGAGAGGCGTTGGACTCGAGATGGTTTTGTGACATTCCTGCGGGAGCCGTAAAGAGGCGTATCCTTTAAATATTCAGATAGTGAATGTTCCGCAGTACACGAGCTGCACGTCTCGTATTCCCAAGGATACCGACCAGTTCAAAGTCGGGGGCTTAGACAGAGATTTAGGTAGTTGACCCACGCTAATGAAGACCAAGGGTTGTACAAAGCACTACGATCCTAGGTCTTCGTTTGTAAAACAACTTGTTTATTTCACACGCTCAAGTTGCCGCCTCGGTCCGGGACTGCTTATGCGGTAGCCTAATCACCTATTATTCGTAGCATGTCTATGGGCCATTCACTATCCTATCCACCACCTGCAACCCGCCCAGTAGCGGGAAGACAGAAATTTATTTATCAACTGCACAGCCGAGATATTTGAAACGGCTCACTTGTTATAAAGTGCTGTTGTTTTTAACTATCTTACTCCTCACTGGATATTTACCTTTAAATGTTCACCTCACATTTACATTTACTGGATAATTACCGTTAATTGTTCTTACTGAAATTTTCAGTGAGTACTCTGTTACCACTTCTTGAAATTGAAACATAGCTCTTTGTAAATCATCCTCGTTTTCTTGAATAAGAACTATGTCATCCGGATATAGCAGGGTACTCATACAATTTGTTAAGCTGTATTCGCGACACGTACTTACATATAAATCTCAAAACAATATATCAAAACCAGCCATATGGACTTCATCAGCTGAAAGCAGTACAGTCACTTGCGAAGTGAGCTCTGGCATTAATGCTCTGTGCCTGTAGATAAGATGCTTAGGTATGACCGGACAGTCGGTGAGCGTATTAATACGATTACAGGGATGCAGTGACAGGTATTGATTGTGTAACGTCTGGATACGGCTTATGTACTCAGCGCGGAATGAACATCCATTTGTCCGCTACAATATACAGGTGGAAGGTGAAGCCCGGAATGAGGGTACAAATTATTTTCTGGGATACTAATAAAAAACACGTTAATTCAAATAACTTTCAAGATATGGGAATTTTACAAGGGACGGCACTTATATCAGAATACTGTTACGACGGTCTAACTGATCGTCGTATGGTGCTGTGGAAAACAAAATGCAAGACACCAATTAAGTCACTAATCACCAGCTTTAATTATCACAAATAACAGTTTACAGCCAACTCGTAGAATAATTCCAGTTAGATTTGTCCACACGCAATAACAATGTCAATTAATAGAGTTTAACACAATTATTAACACAATAATTCTTCACTTCGACAAACACTCGATCCGCGGTAGAGAAAATCGCTCACATAAATGAACTAAGCGCCGCTGGGTAATTGTATTTATACCCCGGTGAAATTCCAGAATCATCCATACTACGCGTCAGTGCTACACTAGAGCGTAATTGCTTGCGGCCTTGACACAGTGCGCGCGGCCGGCGAATCTGGAACCGCCTGGCTAAATGCATGTTGAGATCACGTACGATCACATCATTACAGCCGGATTCCACTGGAATAGCCGAGAAACAAGTAGAATGTTCTGTAATGATGTAACACTTTTTCCGCATTACGTAACAATACTCATAATTAAATGACGTATATGATGACAATAGTCATTTTAAAAATAATTAGCTAATGTATGCACTATTTAAGTAAAAAGGTTTTATACCCCATACACTTGAACGTAAAACATTCCAGGTTTTTGAACAAGAATTATTATTTTTCAGAGCCTTATTGCACAAGAAAATTATTATCTGTAGAAAATCATGAGTAGGTGTTACCGAAAAACCAATGACATACATATACATTGTAATATAATGGGTTTATCACAAATAATAATATTTTATTTTAAAAGAAATGTTTTAATTACGTTTATTTATATTTATTTTACTTTTTTAATTAATTTGTTAATTAATTAATTATTATTAATTATAAATTTTTAATGTGAATTGGTTATCTTATGTGTGAAAATATTTGTTTCACAAGTGTTAATCTAGTTATGTGACTTCTATCCTGTAAATTCTCATCTCAATCATCTCTTCTTCTTCTTCTTCTTGATAAATTCTTCTAAGACTTCTTATTTATGTTGAGAAGAAAGAAAAAGCTAATATTGCTAATACAAATAATAATGAACACAAGTATCTGAATAATTCTGATGTTTATTTTTAAAATTTGAATTTGTGCGCCAATCTTACGCGCATCGACAATGGAATTGGCTGAGACTCACTCAGGTCGATTGTGATAAATGACAATAATTATAATATTATAATGTTAATTATTCGAGTTCTTTTAACTGTCAAAATGGTCAAAGAGGGCAAGAAACAAGATACAATACTTACAAATACTTTAATCTAAATTATTATTCGCTAAAAATAACAGGATTCTGAAAATTTTGTCAATTAATAAGTTAAAATTCGAACCGTCTTGTAGAATGACGTCACTGGCTCGTGAAGGCTGTTCATCTCGGATGCTTAGTAAATGAAAGATGGCTGCCGTTCACCTCGATTTTCTGCTGCACACGCCAACTGTTATTTGGTCTGCTCCCTCAAATATAAATACGGATTCCTTCCTCTGCGACGATGTAGTCCCTCTGGATAATTGTGTGATGTGTTTTCTTCTCCTCGGCGATGTTGTTTGGTGTTAGGTTAATAGTGCTGTGTTCCGTGTTCAAAAAATTCTGTTGAGTTCGTTGTCCAGTGAATATTGGTTTTGTATAAATTTTCAATATGGCGGTAGTTTTCTTGTGCCTCGTACTGGATCTTATTATTCCTGTTGTTCTGGTTCAGTTTTGGTGGTAGTTAAGTTGTCGTGTTGTTATTTTCCATTAGGTAACCTCTGTGATATTTTTCGAGGTTGTACTTCAATGTTTTGTCACCATTTATATTTTTCATATCTTCCGTCCGTAAATTTTGATCTGCACACATTCACGAGTAACAATAGACTGATGACTTAAAGTCGTCATTTTAGGTGGTAATTTGTAAAATATCTTATTCCTCTTACCATTGTCTGTAAAAATCTACATGTCTTGGATTTGATTTCAACTCATAAAAATACATGACAAGTTTTCCTATTTATGGCTGGAACTTAATTATTTATGAATTTTATGAAAATTTAACTATCTAGCAATATTCTTGTGCTAATTTTACATAATTCAATATATAACTGGATCTGTTTTAAGTTCAGATAAGCCTAAAAAGTACAATTTTTGATATTTCTTATAGGCCTTGTATTTTTTACAATATTAGTAATTGAATGGTTTATAAGTGATTTTATGTTAATATTTCCTTTACATAGTTTTATTCCCTTCATGATTATTGCTTGTTGTTAACAATTTGTTGTTATAACACTCCAATATTGACTAGTTTACATTTTATCTGATTTGAGTACCCCTTAGGCCTAGTATTACATATTTCCAAATAAAGTTAATTTTATTCTTTTGTCATTACGTTTACTAATATTTGTTTATGTACTGATTACATTTTCATATCTTTGTTTTACATGGACTAGTTTCTATTAATTATATACAGTTCTATTGAATTTATTCATTTGGGTTTGATTCTATGATAGTAGTTGATTTTGGTCTAAAATTCTGTTTTATTTTTCTATGGGGTTTGTTAATTATTTTGCCCTATTATTCTTTATATGGTTTACAGTTTAATAATACAATATTCATATTATCTACTTGCCTTCTCTGCCTTAACAAACTTTGAAATTATTGAACATTATTTAAATACAACATAATATCTTATATCTACTAATTTTTATATATCCCTTAATTATAATAAAAATATCTTATGCCTATTATTATTAACTGTCTTATTTAATTATAACAAAATACCTTATCTATTATCTTTATCTATCTAATATATAATTTGATTAAAAAAAATAATAAAAACATCTTATTACTAGTCATACTCTCAGTTATGAACTGTCCTTTGGTATTTATGTCCTTCTTATAACTTATTTAACTGTAATTAAAACATCTTATTAGTAATAATATATCTTATATATAATTTTAAACACTCTTATTACTAATAATATTGTCAGTCATTAGACCGTCTTTGATTCTTATGTTTTTTCTAGTATCATTCTACACTCATGGTAGTCCTTTTAAATCTTTTTTTTTTTAACTCCTTCATTGAATATTTTTTTTATAGATTTTTAACTAGGTTGTTCACTACACTCACTGTAGTTTCTAACTTTTATTATATCACTTCACTTTATATTTTCTACACTATGGTAGTATTTTTAGCGGTTTCTACTCTACGGTAGTCTTTTGGTTTGTTTTTACATTAGACTTATACTTAGTTTACAGTTTAGTTTGAATTGTATTGTATCCTGTAACTTGAGTTACTGGATCTAACATATATGGGTTTTAATTTACTTTCAATTGGGTATGTATTCCTTTATTAACATTTTGGGAATAGCCCTTCTTGTTTCTATGTTCTTTTTAGGAACCTTGACATATTTTGTCTCTTCATTCTTATTATATAAGTAAATTCCTTCTCTTGTGTTTTCAAGTCTTTGTGGCATTAATTCAATGCATCTTATTTGAATATTCGGTTTCATTTAATGTTTATTTACAGCTCTTTGTTAACTTGTTATTGGTTTCGTATCTTGGGGTTTTCTGCTTCTTAATTTAATAATTTTCCCCTTATTAATTTTTTTATTTACTTTTTCCTTTTGTCTTCTCATTTACTGCTCCTCAACCTACTGGGTATACTGCTGTTGTATTGGGGTTTTATATAGTTGGTTATTTATATATGGACCAAGAGTTTTCTTTTTTATTCAGTTTAATTTTATTAACATTTTATCGACTATAATGATCAGCTTCTTTAATTTATTTTTTAACCATTTGTTTTTTCTTACTCACTATTGATAGTTCTTCTTTTTACTTCCATGTTCCTTAAGGAAATGGAAGTATGGTGATGGCAAAAAAAATCGTGTTCGAGATTATTGCAGATTCTGATTGTACTACACTCAAAACATGAAAAAAGTCATTTTTCGAAAAGTGTCTGTGTGTCTGTCTGTCTGTGTCTCTGTGTGTCTATGTGTGTCTGTAGATTTTTTTCTATGGCAAACGATAACAGCCGTAAATTCAAACTGAATCAAATCATTTTTTGCATACAGCCCTGATTTGTAGAGCACTCACGACCTACTGTTTTTGGTGAAGATCGGTTAAGGGAAAGGGGTAGTTTACCTGCAACGGTTTTTTTTAAATCAAGGGTAATTGTTTTCTATGGCAAACGATAACAGCCGCAAATTCAAACAGAACCAACTACTCTTTTGCATACAGCCCTGAATTGTAGAGTTCTCAAGACCTCTTGTTTTTGGTGAAGATCGGTTAAGGGAAAGGGGTAGTTTACCTGCAACGTTTTATGATAAGTACTGGTTAAAGTAACTTAGTATGTGATAGGCCAACTGAAGCCTACAACTAAACATTGTATTTTTGTCAATTTAAGATGTTTATTATGTTAAGCATTGTTATAAAAGAACTTTATACGTATCCTAGTTAATGTAAATAACAATCATTCAATCAGTAATTAGTTATAAGACATAAGTTGATCAAAATATTGTATCGACTAATCGATTTTTATGACGAACGATAACTGCCGCACATTTAAGCAGAATCAAATAATGTTTTGCATGCGTCCCTGAATTGTAGAGGACTTTAGGCCTATTGATTTTGGTGAAGATCGGGTAAGAGAAAGGTATAGTTTACCTGCAATGTTTTATGATAAGTACTGGTAAATATAACTTAGTATGTGATAGGCCAACTGAAGCCTAGAACTAAACATTGTATTTTTGTCAATTTAAGATGTTTATTATGTTAAGCATTGTTATAAAAGAACTTTATACGTATCCTAGTTAATGTAAATAACAATCATTCAATCAGTAATTAGTTATAAGACATAAGTTTATCAAAATATTTTATCGACTAATCGACTTTGTGAAACGTATTCAGTTGTCCATATTTCAGCCAATGACGCATCTATATTTGAATAGTGTTACCCCCAGATTTCCAAACACGAGGTACGCCGAAAATCTGTTACCGTTAAAATAACTGACTTTTTTCAAAGTTCTGAACGGATAAGGTTGTTAGAATCTGCCGATCAAATTATTCGTTAATTAAAAGTTTATTCCAGGGTTAATAGTGTCACAAAATTGCAAGGTGTATAATAATTTGCAATTCAGTGAATTTAAGGCAAGTATAGTTCAATATTAATTACTTATGTTAGTATAATATCCAGCAAAGCACTTTGAAATAATTACACATTTGTCAATAATTACACCATCACCAAGACATTACCCATTATTCAGATTATCACTATTATTGTTAAATTGTAAATTAAAAAATATAAGCATAGGTTAAAGATGTTACTTTTTCGTAACATGGTAACCTAAAAATGTCGAACATTTTCAGCCGAGATTTATTTTTTTAGATTAAGAACATATGATTAATAGATGTAACTACTCTATTTAGTCTCTTTCTGACCTTTAGTTAGATTATAAATCGGTTATGTGTTACAACAACTCTAAAATTGAGTATAACCCTGCTGTACAGATAGATAGCATTATGGTTAAGATTTAGATCATATTATTCATTGAAAGTATTTTAAGAGTTAGTTACATTTCACACTTATTCTTAAAGTCTCCCTTCAACTTCTGGTTATCATTGTTTGACTTAATTAATACCCTTTTTTGTGTATTTGTTTGAATGACATATTTAGTTATAGGCACACCTAGGCCATAATTTTTATTCTGCTTTAATCTTATAATACATTGTTTATATTGGTTACATTTTAACCACTACTTGGTGTCTTGTCTATCTTATGAGTTTACTACTGTTGGGTTGAGTCTGAGACTCTGTATAACTTAATATTTAGTATCAGTCTCTGGTCTCCCTTAGGCCTATTACCACCCAAGTTAGTTTTAACAGTGGTCTGTTCCTTACTATTGGATTACCTTTGAATATTGTTACTTGTTTCTCTAAATTAACTATTACAACTTCTAGTTGTTACCTTTAGTTTTGACACAATTATTCCCAGAATTATACCCTTTGTGTTCACCTATAGTACAGGTACTGTATGGTGTTACATCATTTCTCTTGACTCATAATTATTTTTATTTAATTTTAGTGATCATTCTCCTTTACAAAATAGTGATAGAAATTATATTAAGGTGTTACCATCATTTGATTGGTAATAGTATATCACCTTTCTCTGTTAATACAATAAAACTTCTTGCATCTGGTCTCAAGATACAAGTATGTCTATTTTCTATTATCTTGTTATATTTTTAATCTAATTACAATTGTTTTACATTATATAAGTGAGTGTGAACCTTGCTGGTTCTATTGACACTAATGTCTCACCTCTTTTATACCTTATTGTTAAAGTTTTTGCAAGATTTGTTATGTAACTTCAGAATGTCTGATTTATTGTTTGAATTTATTCTAATTACAATACAATGCTACTTCTTCTATACATTAATTCTGTTTTGGTACTATCCTTTTAACATTTAGGTTCATTACCCTCCAACAGAAATTGGATTACTTATCATGTAGGCCTAGTCATTTAATTCTCTTATTTGAGGTGCCTTATTCACATGGAGTGAGGTTATGGGTTCTATCTTGGTTTGACAACAATGTGTTTATTTTATGGTGATTTCAATGTCTTTTATTTCACATTATTGTAGTATTACTAATGTTATTTATTAGAATAGGTTTATTAGACACTTTTCTGTCTCTATTACCCATTCTTAAACAGTATTCATCAACATCATTTTATAAGTTATCTCCCTACATTTGCTTCGACACAATTATTCCCTGAATTATACCCTTTGTGTTCACCTATAGTACAGGTACTATATGGTGTTACATCCTTTCTATGGCAAACGATAACAGCCGCAAATTCAAACAGAATCAAATGATGTTTTGCATACAGCCCTGTTTTGTAGAGTTGTCAATACCTATTGGTGTTGATGAAGGTCGGTTAAGGGAAAGGGGTAGTTTATGGGGATCCATTTTATGTTTTAACAAGGGTAATTTTTTATATGACGAACGATAACTGCCGTAAATTCAAACAGAATCAACTACGTTTTTGCATACCTTTTTGAACTAAAGTGTGCTCAAGGTTTGTTGATTTTGTTGAAGATCGGTTAAGGGAAAGGGGTAGTTTATCAGCAACGTTGTATGTTTTAAAAAAGGTAATTTTTTTCATGACGAACGATAACTGCCGATTATTCAAAGAGAATCTAATAATTTTTTGCACACTTTCCTGAGTTGTAGAGTGCTCAAGGACTGTTGATTTTGGTGAAGATCGGTTAAGGGAAAGGAGTAGTTTACCTGCAACATTTTATGTTGAACCAAGAGAAATGTTTACATGACGAACGATAACTGGCGCACATTCAAACAGAATCAAATATTTTGTTGCATGCATCCCTGAATTGTACAGGACTGAAGCCCTGTTGATTTTGGTGAAGATCGGTGAAGATAAAGGGGTATTTTACCTGCAACGTTTTATGTTTTAACAAGAGTAAAATACATAATTTTGATAAACAAAGTATCCTGATAAGAAGCTCATAATAATCCACTGCAGAAACGTAGATGAAATATCTATAAATGAAGAGGCTAGTTGAACGGGGTGGGGGTAATTTTAATTAATGAAAATTATAGTTGAAGAGGGAGGGGCGAAAATGTTATATGTGTACTACGTTATCGGCAACAAAGAAGTAGTTTTTGTTAAAATTCCTTCCCGGGCTGTTTAGCCGTAGTCCAATGTTTTCTGCAAAACCAGACGATTCGGCAGTGCCATCGACTTCCATCATCAGTGAAAATCTAGTGCGAAAAGTGAGGTGGTATACGTTAATGACCAAAGTACTGTGGTTAAGGCTGAAGCAATAGAAAGAAGTAGTTTCTATGGAAATATTTCATTTCGAATATGATTTTAAATATAAATCTTAGAACATGGAAGTCATGTATGGTTCTCCATACCGATATTTTAATGTTGTCTTAAGTTAAATTTTAAGGTGATAATTCTGTTATGCTACAACATACATACATATAAAGGAAACATTGCATTTAACATATACTTATGTAACAAGATCAGTTACTAACACTAGTCGGTACTAGTATTAGTACACCAGTACTAGTATGTCGTCAATCACCCATGACCTAGATGAATAACAAAGCATTTGAAGGGGTGCGAGAGATGAGAAGACACAATTCCCAGACGAAAAGTCATTAACGTGTATCAAACAAAATCCATCGCGAGATGCAAATTAATCACTCACGCTTCACCGAATAACTGGTACGGATTTATGTACTTTGCGTTAAGCTTATTTTAATCTAAACAAAGAGATTTATCTTTTCATAAAAGTTGTTTTGCCAGTACACGTATAACAGTTAACATTTTAAAATACGTTATGCATTGGCGCAGCGAGTGTTAACCCCTCCCACTAAAATTGATAAAATTATGTGCCAATAAAAAGTAGTCATATAAGATCATCAACGTCATCATATTCTTAACGGTTTTAGGCTTTAGCGACCTGTTTCTATTCCACAGTTTACCTTTCCTTAGGCTACCAACTTGTCTTCTGCCTCTAGGGCTGTAATCTTTCGCCATCTTCGGTATTCTACTGTCTTCCATTTTATTAATGTGTAGAATCCATTTTCTTCTGTATTGTTTAATGCTTTCATTAACTGAAAAAATATATAAATCACTTCTTACCTCTTCTTTTCTTATATTATCTCGGTTGTCGGGTACCTTCGGATGTTTTCAGATCCGGGAGTAGGATATGCGGAATATATAGTCGTGTGGACCAGAGCCTCTACCTACTTAAGAACGGCGTGCGTGGGGATGAGACACGACCTTTTCGAGATGGTGCTATAGCAGAACACTACGAATCTAGACCAGAGAAAGTCGATAAAAATTCTAGCCGCCATAGGTTTTGTTGCCCTATACGGTGGTCTCAATCAACAACTCACAATTCCAACAGTACCCTCGGAAACCAGGAGAGATATAATGATAAAGGCATTTGCAAACGAGAGTGGACACGAGATTGGATTTCAAAAGTCGTATAAGATCAATTAATTGATTAGCCCATTTAGTTGTGTAAGTAGTTATACTTTTAATGACGGTACATTATAGCCGTCTTGAGAATATGGAAGTCCGTCCTGTAAACATTACTAGTTGTCTGAAGGTTGTTTCACACTTCTACCCTAATGTGTTAGGCGATGTCGTCTTGTGCCATACCGATCCCGGATCAAGCCCGGGTGTCATATCTCAAACGACGAGAAAGAAATAGGGGACGAATAACACATTGCTTAAAAAAAAAAATCTTTAGGTTCATCTGGTCTGGATGACGGTACGCAGCACAGGGTTCCTGCCTCGGGGGGATGTAGCTGGAAAAAAACGGTCAACGTTCTCAACGGGGGAAGAAGGCTGTATTTCAAACAGCGGAGGGAGAGGAAGAACCTAGGATTTGAGACTCTCAGGGCAGGTCTTGAGATCCAAAGACGGCACCGCCATCACTAGATATAGTATAAAAGGCGCTGATAAACCCTTATAGGATGTACTGATATACTCGCTAGAAATCCTCTTCAGCCGAATGGGAGACGCACGGCAGTGCAGACCGGAAGTGAAGAAGATGGAGGCACATTGGAGGTAGAGTAGTGCGTGTGTGTGTGAGTTTGTGTGTAAATGTAATGTGTAGCCATATAGGAATGGAAGTGGCTGATAGAAGTGCCATAGAGTATACAAAAGGGCGACCAAGCCAGGGACGAGTAACGCAGGTCGCCAAAGCTGGAAGGAGGCGACAGGAAGGCGTCAAGGTATGCGAAGGATACGAAGAAAAGGGCTAAAGACTAGGTACGTAGTTAGGGAGAATTTTAATTGTTATATCATTAGGAAGGATGGCAGGTTGTGTATGTTTGAAGATGGGAATTTAGTGTTTTATTTCTATGATGCTGGCGGCGAGGAGTTCTGGGAAGAGGTCCATCGGCTATGGTAAGGAGGGGTTTATGAGGAAGGAAAGTCTGCGGGTGTTCCGGGTAAGTTCTGTTAATGGAGGTGGCTATGGGTTGTAGGGAAGTGCGTTTGTTTTGCAGTTTGTGAATATTTCCAGTTGATCTTGTATAAGAAGGAGTCGAGGTTTGGGAAGAGTTTGTTAAGTGCATACAGAGCAGTATTAGAGGTTTTGGTGAGGGGAGATCTGCGGTAGATAAGTCGAAGAGCTAGGTCCTAATTCGGTGATTAGGAAGGGTTCGAGGCGTACAGGGGTGGCAGTCGGAAGTATGGGATGAGCGTATGTAATGATCAGGCGGATAGAGGTTGTGTAGATTCGACTGAGTAGTCCGCTGGAGCAACGATCGTTGCTACTGAGAGTTCTCAGAGAGCGGATTCGTTTGCGGGCTTGGTTTGAGGATCGTGTGATGAGCGGTCGCCAGGTAAGTTTGGAGTCAAGCGTGACGCCAAGATATTTGCATACACGCTTCGGGATTACAGTGGATGGGCCTATGTAGGTCTCACAGATGTTCCAGAATAATTTCCCATTTTTTTTGGCAAACAAATACTACAGCAAATAGGGCTACACTTTATAAATTTCGTATTGTTTTGAAATAATCGCCACAACCTAATATGATCTGTCTAGTAAGTCACGGTATTTGAAACGTTTCAGTCCTGCGCATTTCACCGCCGCTAGCTACTTGGCGAGGAAGTCTGGGGGGGGGGTCAGCCTATAATTGGCACTACATGGCTGTATCTCGTCTGTGACTAAAGGCATTTGTAGATCTCTCTGGTATTAGACCGTTGGGTACATACCATGCGGCCTTCGTGATGGCTCTGAGTACTGTGTCCTGCAAGCGCTGCTAGGTCGAAATTACGTATAGGTCGTTCCCCACAGTTGTATACAACAAGACCAGACACGTTTTAAGATAGCTTTATAAATTAACAGTGTGTTATTAAAAGTCATCAGGGACTGTTTGCCAATCAGCCAGTACAGTTTGTACACAAGTTGGTACATTCATACCAAGATGTTTCCGCTTTGTGTTATTGCCAAGTGAGTCGCCTGCCAATTTTCAGGCTCAGCAATTTAACTTAGTTTACCTGCGGCTGCAGGCAGCTTAACTACATAACGAAAACGGACCGAACTATTTTAATTTTCTGTGGTAAGGAAATCGTCATTTATAATCACTTAAGTGTGGAAGTAAGAAAAGGGTTTGCAAAACCATTTGTTTGTAGGTGTCTTAGACTATGGGTGTGAGGCGTGGACGCTCCGCAGAATAGAAAGGACTAAGCTGGAGGTAACGGAAATGTGGGTCTGGCGGAGAACGACGAGGACGAATTGAATGGATAAGATAAGTAATGAGCAAGTCCCCGCAGAAGTGAACGAAGATAGATCACTTTTAAAAGTGATTGGAAGAAGAAGGGCAAAATTGATCGGGGACGTCTTAAGTAACAATCAATTCTTAAGTAACATTTTTGAAGGAACGCTGTTGGGGGTAAAACCAATAGAGCGACTAAGCGTTCTTCAACTACATGGGAAAGGGGACGAACTTCTTCTCAATCTTCTATTGTGATGTATTAATTGTTCATAACCTAAAGATACAATACGTATGATTTATAATAAAGTTTCAATCACTCACATTGTCGAGAAACTTTGGTCACAAACGTACGTTTCACGATCATTAATCAGAGTTTACGAATTAGTTTTTTCTAAATACTAACTGTTTTACAATATTGTGACCGCGGGTGGACAGTGTATATGTCCTGACGATCCTCTTATGATCGAAATTACGAATGTGCGTAATTAAAACTTTATCATAAATCATATGTATGTTATCTTTAGGTTATCAACAATGAATACACCACAACAGAAGATTGAGATTATAGGTACCGTTAGTAAGCAATAAGTGTGTGTGTATATTATAAATACATCACATTATCATTAGAAATTCCTACCGTACTGCAATTTAAAGAGGAGAATGATGGAGAGAGAGTGATGGACTAACTCTACAAGGCATGGACTTCAGATGATGATGATGGTAAGGTTTTATCTTGTTGTGTCCGAAAATTTATGTATTTATGTATAGCCTATACCCAGTCGTTTGACATCATATCCAACCTTTAAATTTATCTTTGAAACTTTCAAGTATATGAGTTGTTTCTTTTTCTTTCTTCATATATTAGGCGGGTGGCCTGATGTCTCCACCCCTATGCGTGGTAAAACTTGAATTTCACCACCGTCAGAGAGAAATCACCCATTTAGTAACCTCGTGCGGCAGTAAGCCTCACTGTGTAGAAGAAGTAAAAACTGGGTGTGTGTGCTTTTGTTAGTTATCTAGACCAGGCATGCCAGACAAGTCCGTTGTTTTATTGTTCCCAGCAAAAGGGGTGGGCAAGCAGACCGAGTCCCACGACCGTAGAATAGCTGTTGGGATTGTGAGTCACAAAAGGCATCACTGTAGCGGCTCGCGCCACCGAGTATATCAGTACATCCTATAAGGGTTTATCTGCACCTTTTATAGCAAGTCCAAAGTGTAGATTTTATAAATACGAAATTTATAAAGTGTAGCCCTATTTGCTGTAGCATTTGTTTGCCAAAAAAATGTGAAATTATTCTGGAACATCTGTGAGACCTACATAAGCGATATCGACCGCGTAGGCCCATCCACTGTAATCCCGAAGCGTGTATGCAAATATCTTGGCGTCACGCTTGACTCCAAACTTACCTGGCGACCTCTCATCACACGACCCTAAAACCAAGCCCGCAAACGAATCCGCTCTCTGAGAACTCTCAGTAGCAACGATCGTTGCTCCAGCGGACTACTCAGTCGAATCTACACAACCTGTACCCACCCGATCATTACATACGCTCATCCCACACATCCGACTGCCACCCCTGTCCGCCTCAAACCCTTCCTAATCACCGAATGGCGAGCTCTTCGACTTATCTACCGCAGACCTCTCCTCACCAAAACCTCTAATACTGCTCTGTATACCCTCAACAAACTCTTCCCATACCTCGACTCCTTCCTATACAAGATCAACTGGAAATATTCACAAACTGCAAAACAAACGCACTTCCCTACAATCCAAAGCCACCTTCATCAACAGAACTTACCCACAACACCCGCAGACTTTTCGTTCTCATAAACCGCCTCCTTACCATAGCCGATGGACCTCTTCCCAGAACTCCTCGCCGCCAGCATCATAGAAATAAAACACTAAATTCCCATCTTCAAATATACTCAACCTGCCACCCTTCCTAATCATATAACAATTAAAATTTTCCCTAACTACTTACCTAGTCTTTAGCCCTTTTCTTTGTGTCCTTCGCCTACCTTGACGCCTCCTTATCGCCTCCCTCCAGCTTTGGCGACCTGCGTTACTCGTCCCTGTCTTGGTCGCCCTTTCGTATACTTTATGGCACTTCTATCATCCACTTCCATTATCTATATAGCTACATATCACACACACACACACACCTCTAGCTCCAATGTGTCCCCATCTTCTTCACTTCCGGTCTGCACTGGCGTGCGTCTCCTCACATTCTCTCATTCGATTGAAGAGGGCTTGCCCCAGATCAGCCCAAGACTTCTCCTTCGGGACAAGTCAAACAAAAATGTTAGAAGTTAGAAGATATTTACGCCTGACGAAATTGTAGAGTACGGATCAAATTATTGTTGAGGTTTAGTGAAAACTGATTGCTGTGTAATAATTAATGCGGAACTCTAATAGCTGTCAATTATTATTGCGTGTGGACAAATTAAACTTGAGTTAATGTATGAGGGTATCTCGTTGATTTCAAATTGTAATTTGTGACTAATTAAAGCTGGTAATTAGTGACTTCATTGTTGTCTGTGTTTTGTTTCCATTGTACAATACGACGATCCGTGAGACCATCGTAACAATACTTATGATTACCTTTGCTGGGTAGATAGTAGTATAAAGTAAATTAATAATAATAAGTTGACAAGTGTCATAAAGGGAAAAGTCGTAAACTGAGGAGGTACAGTTTTGGAAAAGAAGAAAGCGACAAAAATCGAACAGATTTACGAGTACGGCAAGGGGAGGCGGGCGTTTGTGTGAATTTCGTATTACGAACGTAAGGTAAGAGGAATTCCAGCGTCGAAGCCGAGACCAGACAGACATTATGAATTTCATCTCATAAGCGACCATCAATCTTGCCGCTGACAATGCCGACGATATCAATTACCAACTAAACTGACACGTGTTGTTGTTACACTAAACTGATTGATTATTTTGTAGAATCGATATGTATTTATTTCTGGATACCTGTAACATTTTTTACAATACGCTTTATTGTCCTTTAGTCAAAGCTTCGATTTTAATTTCAATCTTTAGCCATTTTGTTGGTGCCGTTACTTTTTGCACGTTTATTTATGATTTTTATTTTCATAGCCTACGTTATGTTAAGATTTTTTGTTCTTTCCCCCTCCCTTTTTTCATAGACCAGCGACGAAATTCTGGCAAACGTTTTTTATTTAATTCATTCCTACTCTTTTACGCAAAAATCTTATAGGTTCAAGTTAAATTGACTTTCTTCCTTGTTTTTACATAAGTGTGTGGGTCAGGTGTGGGGGATGTTATGCTATGCGAAAAGTGGATGATATAATTTTGTGTATACCAGACAAATTTTAATATCTTTAAAACTATAACACATATTTAAATAAGCAATACGCGTTTCAAAAACGCAAGGGTGAACGAATGTCACGCAATATTGACCTTAAGCACGTGACGTCACACGCCATCACAAGATGGGCGCGAATTTGGAGTGGAAATCACCGGTTTTCTGCACGGAAAAAATTAGTACAGCTCGGGAACGCGTATGCATAGGGCGTTATTTAAGATGCCGTTCTATAAAACTTTACTAGTGCTATAAACTGAAATACTATTAATGATAATAGTAAAAGAACTTAATAAATAATATAGTGACAAAAAGTGTTGACTTTAGACAAATTTTCCTTAAAATTTAAAAAATGTCAAAATATATTCAAAACAAGAAGGTTAATGCCAATCGTAAACCTTTACAAAGTAAAAGAAGATTGAATGAGGAAACCAAAAAGGCTCCTGTGACAGCTGGACATCCAGCTGTGTAAGTTATGATCTGTGGTATTATAATTTTCTCGATGCATTTAAGGGAAACAATATATGTAATAATGCAATTATCTTTGACGATGTAAAACGAACCGTTTCAACACATTCACGCATACACACATACGCGCGCGCGCACTCACGAACACAAACACATTCACGTAACTAATTTATCTGTTGTGTTTGACATTTTCTCTTGTATCCGTACACAGCTGCTGATGATGACAATAAATACTGTCGAAACGTCGACAAAAATAATTTAAAATGTGTGTTATACTTTTTTTATCTATCATCGCAAACCCTTCAGTGATACAAATTATACATTATTAAGTAACACATATTGCGACAATACAAGCATATGCTGAAATGAGCATGTATTAAATTAAATAAATACTTCGATTAATTTTAGTAATATGTAATAGACGAGCAGGTGTGAAGTTGAAAGCTGAGTTAGACGCAGGAATAAACATGCATGATCACGCAATTATTGCTGAGAAAGTGTACAGCAGTAAATAGTGTGTATGTGTGAAGCCTGTTCAAGCTTGCAAGTTTGCAATCTCACCCCAAATAGATACTAAATTATAGTTTTTATTTAATTATAAGCAAACCGTAAATGTTGTTACATTTATTTAGGATAATAATAACATTACGAAATAATTACGCTAATCACGTAGAATAGTGTTTGGCGTCTTTTTTAAGCACTTAAATGTCGTAATTATTTCGTGTTTGTACCCATTTTGGAGGAAATTGAATATAGAATCCAAAAAATGTATCATAACTTATGTAAACTCTAGAATACAAATTTTCATAGTTTTGTCGTTCAATGCCTAGTAGGTGACTCATCGAAGCGCCATTAGAGGCAGGTCAAACTGGTCGCGTGCGTGTGTGTGAGTGCGCGTTGGTGGGCGAGGGTCTCCTAATCTCTTAGGTGCCTTCCGAAAACGTAAGTAGTATAAGTGAAGGAACACGCAAAATAAAAATTTCAACTTCTCCACCCCGGAACAACAACACTACAAACTTCGTGCCATGCTTTCTGCTTTAAATTTCTGTCATAGTATTCCCCACTGCTAATCTCACAGAGCCAAAGTCGTTTTTCAACTTCAGTGATCAGTAACTCACTGTCTATATACACATTTTCAATGGCGCTGAAAGGTAAAACGCAACTGCACAGGAACGTCCGTGCGACAGCCCTCGTGCGTGTAAAAAAACTGAACTAAAAAGCAGCACGTTGCGTTTCAATGCGGGAGACCTTGAAAACGGAGTAGCGTTGACGACCCGTGCGTCTTTTCCACGTCCCCGCGTGACCATTTTTATTGCCGCCTGCGTGTTAAATTCAATGCGTTTCCCAACCGGATGCAAACGGCCGGGGGAAAAACGCTCGTGTAACCGTACCCAACTCACCACATATGGATGCATATATATGTAGTAATATTCGCTACATATCGAAGCGGACTTGCGGATAGTGGAAATATCGAAAATCAGTGTATTTAGTGTACGGTTATTGAGGAAGTAGTAAATTATTTACGTATACCTTGTAAATTTCATAGAATTATTTCGCAATTACACGTCATTGATTTTTTGTATATTCTTTTTGTGAACGTATGACATAGAAATTTTCTGTTATTTTAAACTGCGATGTATTCTAAACGCCATTTCATTGGGCAATAAATAACATTTTGTTATATTAATAACTAGGCTTTGTACGCGAAAATTTGCTTTTAATAAGTATTTTAATATAATTTTTATTGTTTATGTCTATATGGCGTTCTGTCAACTTGTATAGCAATTTTGTACTCATCAGTCGAATTCTCTCCAAAGCTGTTTTCAACACTTGTACTATTGTAACTTGTACTAAATTATTATGTTGGTGCTACAGCCTTTGGAGATTTAAAAGTACCGTTTATAAAGACTTTGGAGATATTTATAAAGTACCTGTTAAACAAAAAAACGCTAAATTCTTTATTTTAAGTGTTACTGTGTTAGAAGCATTGCATAACACATTAAACGTTATGTTTTCCTCAACCGTGGCTTTTATTTATTTCAGCAGTAAATTAAAAACCAAAACCGTTGTCATCTAACCTCACAAATGAAAACAACACGTATTTTCGCTTTGCATTAAGTAATAGGACAATTTAGAATTAGTACACTTCTCTTCCACATCGTAATATATAGATACAATAGCATAGTATACAAAACATCGAAAATGTACTGCAGTAATGGATAAATGTACAGTTCCGATGCCGCTAAATAGCTTTTGTTTATTTACTTGTTATTATGGTAATTAATTCTGGTCTCCATGGTGTTGTTGGCATCTTCAATAGTAGTATTAATATGTTTCATTACTTATTCATTGCATAATCAGAAATACGTATAAACATAATTTTTATAATCGTTTAAGACAATTACAAACTATGTAGACGTACCTGTATACAAAATTACAAAATATATTGATGCAATCGCATATTAAAAACATTAAAAACTGGAGGAACGGATAAAGGTACAGTTCCGATGCCGCTGAATGTCATTTGTTTATTTAATTGTTACTATGGTAATTAATTCTGGTCTCCATGATGCTGATGACATCTTTACACGCGTCAACGAAAAGGCATAATTAAAAGGCCCTAAATCAAAGGCGAACTGTGCAAAATATCAAATTCCAAGTTGGACAGTATTTTTCGCCTTGTGTCAAAGGTTAGCTGTGGAAAATTTGGTGGTAATCGGTGTAACGGTGTGGATTTGTATTCAGTACCCATAAATCCTCAGACCGTGAGATTTATAGATATAGAGTAGCTAAGTAACTGGCCGAATTATTTTATGTACAATTGTTATTGACCACAAACTTATAACAATATTCTTACATTTAGCCAATAAAACTTGCCCTTAGAATACAAAGCGTCGTCTATAATATGTTTTAAAAGATATAAATGAAACGAAATAGATAACTTAAAGTATTACAGTGTAGTCCAATAAAGTAATGGCGCAGCGTAATCAAAGTGAGTGGTTCGAAAAACGAAAAGCGTCGCGTGTTCGATTCAACGTGTTATTCAATCTTACAATTGAATTGCGCTTGAACCACGTATGCCTTCAAACTTAATAATCTTCTTTTTAACGGCAAATTTAAATACTTTATTGTATCGATATGTTAAACTGGAATTAAAAAAAAAAGTTTCTCTATTACTGACATAAGTTATTTAATTTTATTAAAATCCCCTATACTGAAGCACACGTAATATGAAAAAATTGGTAGACTGAATACACGTATTTTAAGTACTATCTAACCCACTTTAACTGACTTATAATTTAACTAAGGTACATTTTAGGTATATTTAAAGTATATTTAGTTAACCCACTGCAGCGGTACACTGCATTTAATGAAACTTGTTTTAGACGAGGGAATGATAATGTCAGCTACGAATTTCTATTTAGAATTTTCTTAAATCAAAACAGAAAATTATCAATATTATTGTTGTTTTTATCATAATAGTAATAATAATAAAATAATAAGAAGAAGAAGAAGAAGAAGAAGAAGAAGAAGAAGAAGAAGAAGAAGAAGAAGAGGAAGAGGAAGAGGAAGAGGAAGAGGAAGAGGAAGAGGAAGAGGAAGAGGAAGAGGAAGAGGAGGAAGAAGAAGAAGAAGAAGAAGAAGAAGAAGAAGAGAAGAAGAAGAAGAAGAAGAAGAAGAAGAAGAAGAAGAAGAAGAAGAAGAAGAAGAAGAAGAAGAAAAAGAAGAGGAAGAAGAAGAAGAAGAAGAACAACAACAACAACAACAACAACAACAACAACAATAATACTAAATATTTCTACTAGTAATTTTGTACAAACCACTATGTTGTCTTTGGTATTGACGAGCGCTTTCGGTGGTCAAGCCATCTTCAGGTCATTTACCAACCCTGACCCTGACCTGAAGATGGCTTGACCGCCGAAAGCGCTCGTCAATACCAAAGACAATATAGTGGTTTGTACAAAATTACTAGTGGAAACATTTGAGACCACTAACACTCCAATACAACAATAACACAATAATACTAAAGTTAACTTAATTATTATTAGAAGTAGTAATAGTAGTATTATATTGTTACGACGGACTCACGAGTAAACAAAATACAGACACCAATGATGTCACAAATTACCAGCTTTAATTAGTCACAAATAACAATTTGAAAACAACAAGGTACTCTCATACAAAAATTCAAATTAAATTATTGTCCACACGCAATAACAATAACTATTAAAGTTACGTACTAATTATATAACACAGTAATAACTTTCCACTAATCCGCACAATCACTTGATCTGCACTCTACAACATCGCCAGGTCTAACTAAGGCCACCGCTGTTGCTTATATAGGTCCCGCAGAAGTTCCAGAGTAATTTTTAATACTTCTGGCGGCGTGATAACACGATTTGTGTAGTTAAAAGTGCTCGAACAGTCTGGAAGCTACTTATGTGCACGGCCTTGACTCCTGCACCTACTCTGCTAGCCGTGAAGCGTGTACAACGACACTCTCGAGAGCGTTACGTAAGTGTCGTAGTAATATTCATATTCAATATTACGTTGAGTTATTATTCATAATAACTCAATTATTCTTGTTTGTGAATTTAAAAAATATACAATATTTTCTTTTTTTATTGTATAATACAATATGTTTATTTATTTACAGATGTAACCCCTCTTTCTATTTTTATGCTTTATAAAAAAAAACCAAAGAGGGGCCACTAGTTATTTAAAACTAGGCCTAGGGCCTAGAGAAGCCAAAAATGCGCTGGGTCCAGCGTAACGGGACTTGCAATTAAACTCGGTTGTTAAACAACAATAACAATTTTTTATTAGCAATTTCAAGTAACTTTATAAGTATAGCTCTAAGTATTCAATATAACTTTCATAGAATTAAAAAGAAATTTCATTACAACTTCTACTCCCCTCCCTGGCATTACAACATTCTGAAAATATACACATGTAACATCATATAATTATAATATACGTAAACATCATCATAATAATTTCTCATAAATACACATAAATACAACATCAATCAATATAGTTACATGAATACACATAGCACACATATACATATATATACATATACCACACACACATGTTCACCTGGCAGGCAGCATATATATATATATATTTCACCATACGTCAGGAGAATATAACCCCCAGTATCCGTGACCAAGACCCCCATCCCAAACTACTGTAAACGGATAAAGTGCCCAGCCTGCTTCAAAAACTTTTCATTTAAAAAAAAAACAAATCCATTAACACGTCAGATTATGACAGGGTTACGACAAATGAAATTATTACAAGTATACAAAGTTTAGGAATGTTCCCCCAAATAGTAATGTGCCATCGCAAGGTCAACGTGACTGCACGGTCTTATAAAATGTATAATAAAATTTATAATTGAAAAGTAAGAACCGGTAGTGTGCTCATATTAACAACTCAACAATTAATGCACTGGCTATGACAGTAAAAGGAATTATGAAAATTTACTTATTACTGAATTATTACACGGTTAACATAAATTTTATAAAATATATAATAAAATTTATAATTGAAAAGTAAGAACCAATAGTGTGCTCATATTAACAACTCAACAATTAATACACTGGCTATGGCAGTAAAAGAAAATGATGAAAATTTACCTATTACTGAATTATAAAACGGCGAACATAAATTTTATAAAATATATAATAAGGTTTATAATTGAAAAGTAAGAACCAATAGTGTGCTCATATTAATAACTCAAAAATTAATACACTGGCTATGGCAGTAAAAGAAAATGATAAAAATTTACCTATTACTGAATTATTAAACGGCTAACATAAATTTTATAAAATATATAATAAGGTTTATAATTGAAAAGTAAGAACCAATAGTGTGCTCATATTAACAACTCAACAATTAATACACTGGCTATGGCAGTAAAAGGAAATGATGAAAATTTACCTATTACTGAATTATTAAACGGCTAACATAAATTTTATAAAATGTCTAATAACAATTTTAATTAAAAATTTTATAACATAAAACCCTAACAAAACACATTTGAGGTGTTCATACAGAATTGGGTTGACCTCAGGCAAGGCCATGCGCCGAACCAGATGTAACAAAATTTAACAAGTCAGAAACCTGTGGGTGACCGCACCGACAGGTGATGATGACAGGTCAAGGCACCCCAAACCTTTAAATAATCTAAAAAAAGCAAAACCCATATAGATCTATGAATACCATCAAGAAAATGCCCAACCAAGTACCCCGGCACCCATGCAAGCATAATTAACAGCCCTACAAGTCAGTAACATTAAGTTACGCACACTTTAGCAATAAGAGAAAATTTAGCAGCTAAATTCGGTGACGCATGACCCCGTCTGGGTTTACACTTACTCTGGGGGCGTAAGCGTTTGTAAAATAAATCTGACAAAATTTATAAGCACTAACTGTCCCGCTGGACTTGTGCACCAACAAAACTTTAACTGGAGCTGTTCCAGGAATAGTATCACATGCTCTACATTGTAGCGGCCAAAAATATTTATTAAAGGCTTAAATGTCACCTGGTTATAGTCCGTCACAAAACCTGAGGTAATTGCAGCGTGTTGTCCATGTCGTCCTCCCGGCGGCGGCTAACACGGAAAGTCACTAGTTTAATGTCATGGGTGGCGGATGATCGGCCACCAGCTGGAGCGAATCAGGAGATCGACTTAAATCAGGAACCCTGAACAATTATATATATGGGTAATTACTCAAGTGTTCAGTAATTCACTATACCCCTTTGACTCCAGCATAACTCACACACCACAACATGCTCAGTTTTAAAAGAAAATTTTGAAAATTTAAGAATGCATTGAAATTACCCTCAGTACAGAATTTAGAATTAAATAACTAGCTATTCATAGACTGTTCGTCAACTTAATAATCCCTTATTACAATTTCGAGATGAGTAGCAAACTTAAACAGGTTCATACAGCACGTTGTTTCAACAAAATAACAAAATACATTTTCTTACGCCCCTCCTGATATAATTAGAAAAAAATATACACACATAAATACTTTATAAATACTTTGTAAATACTTTATCTCAGCCAGTGTTAACGTTCAAGACATGAATAATCAGAATTTAACCCGCGCTTGCCACGTGGCGACTTCACGTATATATATCGCCTTGCATCGGCGTTGATTTAAGTTAAATTACAATTCTTTTTATTAAATAATAAGTACAGTACCTTAAACACACTTACCGGAGAGTCACGAGTGATTATCTAAGCATAGTAGATATTAGAATACAAAATCCAAACTGAAAGCCGCCGGGAGAATGGAAGATCAGTTGAGGCCGGCTGCTTGACGAGAACTACCCGGAGCAGCTACTGAAAAAACGTTACGTAGCGCTCACCACAGAGCGCGCGCGGATCGGCATAGCAGGCGTGTTGATAACAGAGCAGGCACCGCTAAGCTAATTAATTAACATGTACGGCAATGCCCGTCACATCATTAACAAGAAAATAGCCGAGTTTTTCCAAAACTCGGCACACAGCTTTTTTTACTTTTATGTCAGAAATATATTTAATTTCTAGAGGTGACAGTACAGTAAGGAAAATTGTCGACACGGTGTAGTAAATAAAACAATATATTATTCTAAAACATGAAAATATTGTAGATTATTATTACTTGGATCTAGCTACCGATAAGACCGAAATAGTATTGCTAGTCCGGCGACGGATTCCCCGTATCATACCGCTCCAAGTGGCTCTAGAGCAGAAGCATTTATTAGAAAGGAAAGAGGAAATTGGAAGGGATGGCGCAAAGCATGAAGCCAGGGTACTCGCTCTCTGGCACTGGTAAGATCGTTGGGATAGAAAGGATAAAGGAAGATGGACCGCAAGGCTCACACCAAACTTGAAGGAATGGATCGACCGCCAACACGGTGAGGTCAACTACCATCTGACCCAGTTCCTCAGTGGCCACGGCAATTTTAATACCTACCTCCGTAGAATAGGAAAGGTGCAAAGCCCAGCATGCCAATACGGAGACTCTCCCCATGAAGATGCCTCGCACACGTTTTTCAAGTGCTGTAGAATTGCAATGACAGAGGATGGTAGTGGAAATAGAGGTCGGGGACTTCACGCCCGAGAGCGTAGTTGAGTTTATGCTGCGTGGTAAGGCGGAATGGGACTGCATCACTGCATTTATTCAGTGGGTCCTACTAGAAAAAAAGACAGGCCCAACTTGCACCTAACGGGCAGTAGAAGATGAGGAACAACTAGAAGGAGCCCGATAAGGGTGCAATAAGCTCCATCCTGAAGTAATACGCTAAGTGGTTCCAAGATAGATTTGAATCCCTGAATTATAGGTGGTTTTTTTGGGGGGGGGGTCAGAGTCCCACACACCAGAGGAAGCACGGCCTCCTCTGACGGTGCATACAGCATTTCCCCCTATATAAAAAATTATTGTTATTAGAATAGTAGACAGACAAGACTGCAGTTTCTGCAAACAGGAACTAGACGATATGGACCACATGTTTTAAACCTGTGACAGATGGAAACAGAAGAAGCAAATCCTGGAAAATTTAGTGGGACAAATCTCGCCCGAAAATATCATCGGACTAATACTGCAGAGGGAACACCACTGGGATCAGGTAACAGCCTACATAGAGGACGTACTGAGGCAAAAGAAGGAAGCCGACAATGATCTTGGTGGGGCCGCCGACAGAATAGCAGCTAGCAGGTAACGTGGACGCGCTGAAGTTTTAAAACAGATGAACGCCCACATGGACGAAGAACATACACAGTACGATTAAAACGCCTCAGACAAACAGCCGTATCGAACAGACTTATTATAACATTATTTTAGTTCAGAGTAAGGGATAAGTGCTCGTTGGACTACCTTCCACTTGACACGTTAGTAATCCGGTTTCAACATACGCTCGCGAGATTTTTCTAGACGTCGCCAGCCACGCGCACTGTGTCAAGGCCGCAATCAATTACATTCCAGTGTTTTCTAGTAGACGCCTATTAGCGAATATTCTGGAACCTCAGCGGGGTATAAATACAAGTACGCAGGGACGTTCAGTTCCGTTATGGTCGGGCGGGCGATTACTCTGTGCGTTCAAGTGGTTATTAGTGACGAAGTGTTATGTGTTTTTATAATTGTGCGAGACAATTGTAACACAAAATCGTGTTTTATATTAGTAGATATTATTATTGGGTGTGAACTATTTTTTATTTCATTTGTTGTAAGAGACTGACTTGTTAATTACAAAACTGTTTAATTGTGATATTTAAAGCTGGTGATTAGATACGTAATTGGTGTCTTGTGTTTTGTTTTCCACTGTACCATACGACGATCAGTTAGACCGGCGTCGTAACTGTATTTCAATTCATAAGTTTTTCTTAAATTTATTATGTGCAATTCTCTAAAAGATAACTAAATTAAAGTAAAGCTATAACAAAAGTTTTGCACAACTCATCACATTCTGCATTTTTCTAAACATAAGTGGCTAAATTAGAACAATGCATATCTTATACTGTTCTTAAATAAAGTGTAGAATTCGCGGGTTACAACACAAACCGAATTATTGAGACCGTATACCGATACACTGTAGACAAACAATCCTATCTGTAGCTGTTGACAAGGCCGATGTTTGCTTCTCTCGCTTCAGTACACACTTGTTCCGTTACCCCTTTATTTTGTCCCTTTTCGTAAATCTCGATGTTAACACTGGGCGTACAATATTAGTTAATTGCCTTCCACGTTGCACATCGCAGTGTAGCCAACCAAATATAGCTGTAGTACTCTTCGTTGTTTCCGTAGTAAACTCTCTCTCTCTCTCTCTCTCTCTCTCTCTCTCTCTCTCTCTCTCTCTCTCTCTCTCTCTCTCTCTCTCTCTCTCTTTCTCCCCCTCTCTCTCTCTCCCTGCTTCCGTATCCAGTCAGGACTGTTTACGAGGAGTCATAAAGTTCGTTCAATTTGTATAAAATAAAAAACATGTTCAATATTTATATGTAGAATTTTAAAAATCTGTTTTAAAGCTTAATCAGATTTGCAGACAATACAATATGAAAATTTCCACTATAAAAACAAAGGTAATGGTATTTTCATTTAAGGAGCCAATAATAATGATTAATAATCAAAAACTGGAACAGGTCAGCTACTTTAATTATTTGGGAAGTGATATTGGTTATGATAGAAATTATGATATTAATGTTAAGTTAGGTAAGTTCCAAACGGTCTGTAGATCAATCAACCGTATTTTTTAGAAACAAGCTATGTCGAGATACAAAGTTAAAGTTCTACATAGTTAGATCAGTTACTGTGTTATCCTATGGGTGTTAACTATGGGCAACAACCAAAAAGCAAGACAGTTAACTACAGTCCTCGGAAATGACATTCTTACGAGGAGATAAAAGGTGTTCTAAACTAGACTGTATAAGAAATGAGACCATAAGAGAAGAGTTACATGTTTTTGACTTGAAAATGAAAAATTAAAAGATTACAAGCAACGGTAGAAAGAGCACTTAGAGAGAATGTCATATTCCAGACTGGTCAAACAAGTTTGGAAATACAAACCTATAGAAAACAGGTGTGCGGGTAGACCCAGGAAGACGTGGCTGGAGGATCTTTGAAGTCGGAATAGGCAACACCTTGCTTATGCCGTCTTGTGAAGATGATGACAATGTTGAGTATTTATGAAAATTATTTTATTTGTCTGAAAGTACAATTAAACTTATACCTTTCTACAAGATCGCCACAATTCGATGACTTAAACATTTTATATATCATGACACAAGTTGTTCGATGCCATTAGTGAAAATTTCCCGTCCAGCACCCTACAATCAATATAGTGGTATATTTTGGACCAATTCATCAGTGAAGTATGGCGGCTTTGCAAGCGCCTCTTGTATACAAGTGGATGAAAGGCCACATGGCCCAAGGCCAGGACTGTAAGAAGGTCGTTCCCACACACTTATGACTCACATTTTCACTTCGTCACATGTGCGCAAATTTTTCGACATTAGACACGTCTAGTGTCTAGACACGATGAATTCCATACTTACATATGATAAACCCAACTCAGTCACAATTTTGCCCACTGTGTGTTGCAAACGACAATTGGTATAAAGATTTTCTTATATTTCACGTTTTTGTGGCGTCAATTATAATTATTATTTTAAAAGAGCTCCACTCAAATTTATATTATTAATTATTTACTTGGGCGCCAGAGCAGGAGATCTCAGATTTGTTTATGAAATAATAACGAGTTGTTCAGCATTCATATCAACCTTATAATCAATAATAACACCAAAATATTATTAATAATTCTAGTTACGGCTTCCTTTTGAATTATATTATTTAAATAACATACATAGGAGTTCTTAGTATATTCAAATTTACTCCATTAACATATTTAGATCATCTCTATCAATCAAACATATATATATATATATATATATTTTTCAATCACTTTCTGCTACAGTCCGTTTCTTGATGTATATAATACTTTAATATTTATAACTAAATTTACCTCAAGATATACTTTTTTCCCTATTAGGAACATGTTTCTAGAGTTCCTGTTCTCTCATCTTCAGCCTTCGCCATCTTGTTTCTGGTGAAGTATTTGTGTGTTTGTTGCTGGATGTTATTAAGGTTGTTTGTTGGTCTTTGGTCTTTTAAAGTTGTATTATTGTGTGTGGTTGTGGTATATGTTTTTGTATTTTGTGTATTTTCGATGTTGAGTGCTTTGAATATTGTGTCATGTTTTGTATTGATTTGTATTTGTTCTGGTATTAGTTTGTTTTGTGTTTTATGTTTGTATATCTGTAAATTTTCCCAAATGTTCATTATGGTGCCTTTGTGTGGTATATGTTTTATTAGTGATACATTGGTTATGTTTGGGAATTCGTGTCCTGTGTTTATTGCATGTGTGGCTAAATTGGATTTATATATTTCTGGTTTTTTGTATGCGTTTAGGTGTTCAAAATAACGTTTTTTCAGCTGTTTTTCTTGTTTGTCCTATGTAAAATTTATTGCAATCTTGGCATTCAATTTTGTATATACCATTAGTTGTACACAACAAAGATAATACAACAACTAATGGTATATACAAAATTGAATGCCAAGATTGCAATAAATGTTACATAGGACAAACAAAAAAACAGCTGAAAAAACGTTATTTTGAACACCTAAACGCATACAAAAAACCAGAAATATATAAATCCAATTTAGCCACACATGCAATAAACACAGGACACGAATTCCCAAACATAACCAATGTATCACTAATAAAACATATACCACACAAAGGCACCATAATGAACATTTGGGAAAATTTACAGATATACAAACATAAAACACAAAACAAACTAATACCAGAACAAATACAAATCAATACAAAACATGACACAATATTCAAAGCACTCAACATCGAAAATACACAAAATACAAAAACATATACCACAACCACACACAATAATACAACTTTAAAAGACCAAAGACCAACAAACAACCTTAATAACATCCAGCAACCAACACACAAATACTTCACCAGAAACAAGATGGCGAAGGCTGAAGATGAGAGAACAGGAACTCTCGAAACATGTTCCTAATAGGGAAAAAAGTATATCTTGAGGTAAATTTAATTATAAATATTAAAATATATATATATATATATCATCAATTCTTAATTGCTACGACTTCTATACTATTCAATATATTCAATTATTTAATTCATCTATCATTTCAATAATTATTAATATTTGTTTCTTACTTTACTATATCATAATTCACCCAAACATATCATCTAGCATAAATTGAATGTTTAGTATCTGAACTCGTGGGGCTTTTTGAAATGAGATGAGTTAATTTGAGATGTTAAAATTATGTTAATTGATTGTATTGTAAATTATAAATGAGATATTGTTACTTGTTGCTGGGTTCCTGACAGACGAATGACGAATTGTATTCCTGCGTTAACCATTACACTACACTTTCACTGATCACGCTTGATTAACTTTCTTTAATCACATCACACGCTCGCGTTATTACTATACGTCGCGCACATATAAATAAATATACCTTTTGTTGCGGTTTATGCGCACAATTTAAATAGCTTCTTGTCCACACGTACTTTCGCGCACATATCTAAATAAAACGTCTTGGTGACTGATACTATTGAACCAAGAGAATATTGATTTGAACTTAGAGTAATTGTTATTTAATTTGCTCTCATCGAGTGACGCAGGTTTCACGTGTTTTGCTTGAAATTTCGACTTAGACTCCCCCGTTGTTGCTTCGCGTGTTATTTTTTATAGTTTTTTGAAATCTACCCTCACTACATCTTCTGTTGATCATCTCTTATTGGTCTGACATTCCAATATTTGCCGGTATTTTTGAATGTATCCATTCCGGTGTCGTATCTCTTTTGCGCTCCTTACTGACGCTATTGGTGATTGGTTCCCAAAGTGCGGGCGATAATTTTACGCGGGTGTTCGTTACACTCCTTAAAAATGACGCGACTTTCTAAAATCGTCATGTTTACTGGCGTGGCATCTTTTGTCTGTTGAAGGACACAGTACCGTTAACCTAACGGTATCTGGGCGTTTTTTGCTAGTTTTACATTACAAAACAATTTATGCGTTTACGACATGTAAGGGCGTTTTAGGTCTATTGTACATATTTTTGCCGGCGTCGGTCTGTTGCACTGCCGAGCCTCTTTAGATTCAACGTTTCATTTATATTTTTACTTAAATCTACGTACATTTCAGTACTATAAATTATTATATATGGTTATATTTATCATTAATATTTGCTTAATTATTACAGGTATTTACATACATATTAAATTATGATACATTTACACAGTATCGTTTCATTGGTGAACGCGTTCAACGTTGACATCGATTTTTGGCGTTGATGAGTTTTTCTCCCGGTAGTCATCATCGACATCCGGAGACATTTTTGAACAACGCCTACCATTTTGTGATAGCCTGGTGTGAATTGTTATGTCACTATCCGCATTTTTCAACTGGCCATGAATCTCAGTAGGGTTACATCTCTTGCCCACAGAAAACGGGTCACTGCGCGGATTTCTAGTTCGAATGCTACTAAGAAATACCCCGCGATATGTTTCGCGGAACCTGAGAAAATGTTTAATAGGTACCTGAAAAATAAATTCTACCTGAAATTTTATAAAACTATGGCTGTCCCCACATCCCTGTATGCTAATGAGACATGGACTCTTGGTAAAAGGGACGTGCAGAGGATTCAGGCAGCCGAAATGAAATTTCTAAGAGGGACGCAAGATTGTTCTCTCTTGGATCGGAGAAGGAACGAGGATACTAGACGCGATTTAAACATTGTATCGTTGCACCAGAAGATTGAAGACCGCAGAATGAGATGGTGTGAACACTTAAATCGCATGCCTGATATTCGTCTACCTGTGGCTGCCTTACTGTTATCACCGTACTGGGAAGAGAAATGTTGGTAGACCGAGGAGGAGATGGGTTCCGGAACAGGTCTAAGGCCTAGTCCTTGGAGTGGTGGTGGTGACGATGATGGTGATGATGGTGAGGTTTCGCGGCTAACAACGGACATAACGTTACTAGCAAGTTCAAAACATTACTGCAGCTGATGGAAATGGAATTTTACAAGTGCTGCCAACAACTTTTATCAAAATGACTTAAAAAAAAAACGTATCTGCAAGTGCTGCCACTCTTTACCTTTTAATTCCACTCAACAGCACTGAACACCATGTGTAGCCTATAGTTTACGACTGATGGTTCATCGTAAACCAACGTAACAGAATTACACTACAATAATATTGTTATTAAACTAACCTGGATGTCTCGCTCCTTTAGCATAATGGTCCACAAGCTGATTAGCAGATGTTCTGTACAATGTCAACCTTCACCTTTAACGCACAGTTATTACCCTCTCCTCAATATCGGTAAGTTGAAATGGTATATAACAAAAGTATGAGAAAAAGAAAAGAAAAGAAGAAGAAGAAGAAGAAGAAGAGAAGAAGAAGAGGAGGAGGAGGAGGAGGAGGAGGAGGAGGAGGAGGGAGGAAGAGGAGGAGGAGGAGGAGAAGAAGAAGAGAAGAAGAAGAAGAAGAAGAAGAAGAAGAAGAAGAAGAAGAAGAAGAAGGAGGAGGAGGAGGAGGAGGAGGAGGAGGAGGAGGAGGAGGAGAAGAAGAAGAAGAAGATGATGATGATGAAGAAGAAGAAGAAGAAGAAGAAGAAGAAGAAGAAGAAGAAGAAGAAGAAGAAGAAGAAGAAGAAGAAGAAGAGAAGAAGAAGAAGAAGAAGAAGAAGAAGAAGAAGACAGTGCATGAAATGGAGGAGAGGGAATTAGTTTTTATTCATCAAATTACAAAAACGTTGTTAGTTTTCCTAGGTTAGCCGGATGCACTGTTAGTTAGTGAATAGCGGAAGTTCTGTCAGATTTGATGGACAGCTACGAATGAGGTTACATCAAACAAGCAGTCCCAACCGAGGCGGCAGCATTAGTATTTTGTGTTGAGCTCCTTCTTTTTTTACGTGCTCTTTCCATTTAAGCTTTGTATCCAGTGTCGTACCTAGATACTTTGCTGTGTTAGCATATGGCACTTCCACACCATTAATATAAACCCTTACTGGATCTACTTTTCTGTTTGGTGATGTTGGTACGAAGTGATTTGGATTCATTAAGTTTGATTCTCCACCGCTTGGTCCATGCACATACTGCTACGATAGAGCTCTGGAGCTTGTTTGCTACTGCTTCAACCTCGCCGCCCACTGTTAGGATCGCAGTACCGTCAGCAAATGTTGCCACGGTAACTTCCTCACGATTAGGCAAATCCCTCGTGTACAGTAACGAATACAAAAAAAAAATATATATATATATATATATATATATATAGTATATACAGGGTGTACCGGGAGGAGAGGGAAATAATTTGAGAAATGGTTCTATAGTGTAAAAGAAGAAAAAAGTTCATATATGTCCGGAAACGCTTTGTAGCGAGTTACGGCTAGTGAAAGATTTCACCCGGGTTTTCGGTAAATGAAGACTTTCTGAAATTCTGGGAAGGTAAATTAAGGGGCGAATTCTGTTGTTTCTTATGGGTTTTTACCTGAAAAATCGAATAAAACAGGTCGCAGAACTGTATCTCCATAACTTTCATGATATCTGACGTAAAACAAAAAAAATCTTTGCCTAACAACGTATTGTATTGTTTTTAACCAAAATTGGAATTTTTTTGTTGATTTTTATTGACTTTATTTACACCATATTTCTCAGAATTAAATTCTTTACAAGTTTTGTTTTTAACTTTTATGCATTTATTAATCATTTAACAAAATTATTGTACTTCTAACCTAAAAAAAACGTTTTAGATTCGTCCAATCCGCGTCGCGTAAATCGGCGCGCGTTGCCAGTTCACCATCGCCTGAACACGAGAAGTTCATCTATGATTTTCATGCGTGTATTTACTGCTGGTTTTAGTTAGCGGTTTTAATTAGTAAAATCAAACAGTATTTTTAAAGACTACTTATTAAAAGTGCATCATTGACGTTAAATCCATGTGGGACAAAAAGTTCTTAATTAAACGATACTTCTAAATGTAAAGAAAGATGTGGACAAAAAATTCTCAGTTAAACGATACTTCTAAATATAAAGAAAGATAATTATATTTTATGTTTAAAAAGCAATTCATTAATTTAAAATTGATAATAAAAACAGCGACATAATAAACTAATATAACGTTAGATTTATAATTAAATTGATAGCGTAGTAGTATTGATTCTTTACCGTTTATGTCATGACGACTACGTGTTTCGCGCAGTCGCTGGGAGTTAATGGTCAGAAAAACCACTGTCACTTGTAAGTAAGTAGTGCTAAAAGTACGAAGTCTCAAGTCAAAATAAATGTACACTTTTAACTACAACTTTTTCGCTGGTAGTTTTTAACTGGCCAAAACATAAAACACTTTCTTGCTTACTAATTTTTTGTATATTTTGTTTCTGTACAATTAAAAACATTTAATACGAATTAAAAATAATAAGTTTCTTCCAGTTAGTCTGACATTTATACTGTAGTATTTCCTGAATTGTCCTCTTTAAAACTATATACATTATATGTCTACATTATGTATGTATTATCTGAAAACTACAAGAAAAGCGAAGGAGTGTAACAAAAGTCAATACGTTTGCTATGGACGCGGCACACGACACAGTCTGGCAACAATGTTCCCCACCTCCAATCCCATTCCAAATTAAAACAAAGTTCAAAACTTACATACGGTAAAAACGATATTTATTATTGGAGCCGTGTGTTAAGCTCTACTGTGCGCTCGCGTTGGCGGATTACACAATTGTAGCCTACCTGTTCCTGTTGACAGCGCCGCTGAGTGGATGTTTGCTCATCTCGCTTCCATACACCCGTGTTCTGTTCTCGCTTATTTTGTCCCGTTCCGTAACTCTCGGTGTCACACTGTACACAGCGCGAACAATATATTTGTCAAGTGTCTTTCACGTAACGCATCGCAGTGCAGCCAACCAAATAGACCAGTAGTACTCTTCGTTGTGTATCTCTCTCTTTGTTTCTGTCGCCAATGTATGTTGTTTACGTCACAGTTTGTCGCTGTTCTGTAACGCCAGTTGGGCTAACAGGAAACAGTATATGACAGTATAACTGACAATCACAGCGAAACCCAATGAGACAGAATTGCACAGGCGAGTTTAAAAAGTAGGCCTATAGCCTATAATGACAAAAAAGTTAAAACCTGAAGATATAGATTTTTAAAAATTAAGAAATGTGAAACAGAACAGAGTAGTACTGGCAACTTGAAAATGAATTTTAGGGAAACAACATATTTGTCGATAGAAACAGACCATTCTTCATCTTGTATTTGAATTAGCAGTCTCTGTAATTCCTAATGTGTTGTGTTTACTTGTTGAACTGCTTACACGGCCGGAGTTAATGTTGTTAAAATTATTTGCTTCCAAAGCTGTTTATACCGGCAAAAGTTTCAACCGGTCCTTTGGCCGCCATGTTCAGTGCTAACAAGGTAACAAACACTAACGGGCTGTCAGGTCAGTGACCACAGCACTGTGGTAAAGGCCTTGTTAGTGTTTGTTAGATCGTTTGTTAGCACTGAAGATGGCCGACGATAGCGCGGTCGAAACGTTTGCCGGTATAAACAGCTTTGGAAGCAAATAATTTTAACAACATGCTACTCTTCACGTTCCGGATGAGGCCTTTCTGTGTTTCCACCATTTTCAAATCCTAAACCACGAGGACTTGAGGTCGTGGTTTAGGACTTGAAAATGGTGGAAACACTGAAAGGCCTCGTCTTGAACATGACAAGTAGAAGGTCAGCAAGTAAACACGAGAAAGTACGAGAAACAGAGCAATCAAACATTTGTAAAAAATCGTCATCATCTCCGCTCCCATGAATAGACCCTAAACGACCTGTTCCAGGACAACGTCTCTCCTTCCAATCAACCGTACGCTAACGCTGTTTACACACTCTCCTGCACTTCTTGATAATCTCATTTAAAGACTGGATCCCTGACTGATGTCTGATTTTCGTTTCGTGGCTAGAAGGGTGTAGTCCTCAACACTACTCAGGAACTGTATTTCCGCTGCCTCAATCTTCCTTTCCTTTCCTGCTTCTTCCCGAGCATCCACGTCTCATAGCCCGAAAAGAATTTCGAGATAGTCAGTGTTTTATAAAATTTTATGAAGGTGTCCGCCTTAGTATTGTTCTTCAAAGAAGCAACAAATTGTACAATTGTACCACAGATCCCTCTGGACCTTGACAACTTCCGTTGTCGTCCATAAACCTGAAGGGAAAAGTGGAGCTTGCAGTGTTTACAAATAAACGTAGAAATAAAACGGAGAACTAACAGAAAGATTAAGATAATAATTTAACAAATAATTTAATGTAGAAGCGTTTTATCTAAGCATCGTCAAATATACAACCGTTGACTTTTAACAGAAATTATCAAATAATCGAAAAGAGAAATATAAGTAGAATATTCCTACAAATAGGCCTAAAAGTGTGAGACAAGGATTATTTCACCGACCCTTTTTAATATCTACATGGAGGACATATTTAGGCGATGGACAGCTAAAGTTGACTCGGAAATATCACTTTAGTGAAATATTCGTTTAAATGCATTGTTCGTTATATCAACGTTGAGGTGGGTTGGGAATCAGATGAGGATAACCCATGACGAAATATCGAGAATGTCTTGACAATGCAGCTAGGTGGAAGAAGAAAGAGAGGCAGGTCAAAGTTACAATGCATTGATAATATGAACAATGACGCCAAGCAATTGGGACTGAGAGACTGGAAAGTCACCTGGTGAAAACGGGAACCGTTTGAGGAGGCTTCTGGAGCAGGTCAACACTCGGCAACAAGCTGTAACACTAAGATCGTAATAACGATGAGTTTAGTCTAAGCCAAACCGGTTGATCCTATCGCGATCGGATATACTAGTTTGGCCTAGGAATATTCAGTTTGTCCCAAAATCGTATTTGGTCGGTAACAAACATACGAAAAAAAAATTTGGTCTAAAGAAAATCTCAAGACTTTAGAAAGCAGTTTAAAAGTACACTAGTTCCTATAACAGTGCATCAGTTGAGTTTAACACCTGGTTTACTGCATAGCAGAGGCTCATGCATATTTCACTCGTTAATCTCAGCGCAGAGAGAACCGTGATCTAACCAAGCTCCGCAGTGTTGTACGGAATACAACTTAATAAAGCATTCTTTAATCAACGACATTAACAGATCCGGTAAACGTTTTTTTTTTTTATTCACGTAGAAAATTCTCGTAGTATTCTCATAGTAATATTTGTTGTTAATTAATACTAACGCAGACAGTGGTGTATCTAGATTTTGGTATTATAGACGGGGCTGATGATGTAGATGTTATACAGAACCGGAAACAAGCTAAGACTAATCAATACCATAATCTTCAAAGTAGCTTAAAAAGTGTATGGTAAATATCCTGAAATAAATTCTTTAAAGTAAAGGGGAGCGACACCATAGAAAGACATGCTACTGAAACGTTGTTTACAAGATATTAGTTAAGATTTGGTATTTAAATATGGTAACTACGGTTTTAATGAAAAAAGTGGATATGAAAAACCATACATGACTTCCATGTTGTAAGATTTATATTTAAAATAATTTTCTTGAATTCGGTTCGACAATTTATTAAAAAAAAATATCCCCCACCTTGTAAATCGAGTTTTATGTTAGACAAATTGAATGAAATATTTCCATAGAAACTACTTCTTTGGTGCTTATAACGTAGTACACATATAAATAAAAAATAAATAATAAAAAATGAATATAAATAATAAAAAATAAAAAATAAATAATAAAAAATAAAAAATAAAAAAATAAAAAATCACCTCTCCCTTTAAATAGCATTTTCATTTATAGAAAGCTACCCCTCCCCCTTCATTTACGCTTTAAGTTTATAGATGTTTCGTCTACCTTTCTACAGTGGATTGTTATGATCTTGTTTTCAGGATACATTATTTTTTCAAAATTGAGTACTTTACTCTTGTTAAAACGTAAAAATCGTGCAGGAAAACTATCCCTTTCCCTTAACCGATTTTCACCAAAATCGATAGGCCTTGAGTCCTCTACAACTCAGGCACATATTCAAAAAACTATATGATTCTGTTTGAATTTGCGGCAGTTATCGTTCGCCATAGAAAAAATTCTACACACAAACACTTTTCGGAAAATAACTTTTCTTCATCTTTTGAGGGTAGTACGATTAGAATCAGCCCTTATCTCAAACACGATTTTTTCGCGCTCACCATTCTTCCATTTCCTTACGGAACATGGAAGTAAAAACTAAACTAAAATAATTTTATACACTCAAAAATATATGGGCCTACTGTTTGAAAATGAGGTGTAAAGTCTTTTCTTTTTCTTCTTCTTTTCGTCTCAGAGGTTGGAGGCCTTGCAGTTTCTTCTCTTCGAAAGACAGTATCTTAACCTCCACACACTCACTTTCTCTTATTATTTCATGTATATACTCCTGTCCGGAACTTTCCTCCCACTAAGCCACTTGATCATTCCCTCAATCAGAGCGGTGAACCAGTTTGAATGGCGTTAACAGGTGATCAATAATACTCTTCCCTTTTCCGCAATGATTTGAAGCAGAATGCTTCTTTTAAGGATTATGGCAAGATTTCTATGCGCCAAAAGAGACAGTTTGTTGAAAATTCTTATCTTGCTTGTGCAATTTTAACTTTTCCATTAATGGTGCAGCTCCTTTCTGATGTAATTCAGCTTCTAAGACACCTAAAGGTATCAAATTGCATTTTTAAGCTTCATCAGATTTGCAAATAACACAATATGGAACTTTCCACTATAAAAACCAAGGTAACATATTCAAGGCACTGGCATTTCAAGGCAAGGAGCCAATAAAAATAAAAGTAATGAATAGTGATCGAATCTAGAACAGGTGAGTCAATCTAATTATTTAAGAAATTATATTAGCTATGACAGGAATTATGATATTGATGTTAATTTAGGTAAGTTCCAGAAGATCTGTGGAACAATACACCATATTTTCTGAAACAAAGTTCGTCGAAATACAAAAATAAAGTTCTACGAAGTTATGGCAATTCCTGTACTGTCCTATAGGTGTTAGTTATAGGTAACAACCAAGAACCAAGACAGTAAAATACACTCCTCGGAAATGGAGTTCTTAAGAGGAGTTAAATGGTGTTCTTAACTAAATATCAGTATTACCTTAACGACTCGGAACACTAGGTTTTTTATAAGTAAAAGCAAAAAGTTTTACCTTACAGCCTTAATCGGTTTTCTCCTTTAAAAGGCTTCTTCAGAGGCTGCCGCAGGTAGCGCTATCCGTCTTGTTGTGGGTGACGAAACCGAATTTCGAAAGATCGATGCTGTGTGTGTGGGTGAGATATGTTCGAAATTCGAGCATCGATCTTTCGAAATTCGATTTCGTCACCCACAACAAGACGGATAGCGCTACCTGCGGCAGCCTCTGAAGAAGCCTTTTAAAGGAGAAAACCGGTTAAGGCTTTAAAGGTAAAACTTTTTGCTTTTACTTATAAAAAACCTAGTTTTCCGAGTCGTCAAAGTAATAGTGATATTTAGTTAAGTAACGGACACGTCATGGACAACGAAATCCAAGGTGTTCTTAACTTGACCGTATAAAGAATGAGGCCATAAGGAAAGAGTATACAAGTTTTTAACATGAATGAAAATTTTAAAGATTACAAACAACGGTGGAAGGGACAGAATTTCAGATTCCAGATTCGCTAAACAAGTTTGGAAATTCAAACGTAAAGAACACAGGCACGTGGATAGACCCAGGAAGAAATGATTGAAGGATCTTTGAAGTTGGAAAAGGTAACACCTGGATTATGCCGTGTTCTGAAGAAGATGATGATGAACTTGCGCAAGCTCTTCCCACCGTTCAAAAAATTCTCACTTTTTTTTCAATTTCTGGACATCTCATAACTCCTATGCCATGTACTGACGCAGGATAGTGACGCCTTGCGTTAATGTCTAATTTATACTTGTTTTTTGGCCATCTCACTAAGAATAATTGTGGTAAACGAAACGTCTTTATGTACAGCAGTGCCGGTCGGTCCGTTCAATAGTTTTATTTGTTTGAAACATCTTGTCAGACTCTATGATAATTGTACAACTGCCACAACTCTTCTGGCTTTGCGGGAGGATTGGCAGTACTGTCCAATGTCCTCCTCCCCGGTCGGAGGGGCACACATAGGCCTCTCCTGAGAAAGACCCTATTGTTTCCTACTGCATATTGTTTTTTAATCAGTTTACCTATATTCCATCTTTCGAACGTACATGCAAATGGTGTGCAATAATCATAACGCTTTCACGGCCGGAGTTATCTTCAGTAAAATTATTTTCCGGGCTGTTGGGGCAACGCGACTGGCCAAGCTCTCAGCCAGTCAGATAGCAGCTCGCGCCCGGACGGCTATTCTAAGTACGACGCTCATGGGTGTGGTCGCGTTTTAGTCGCCAGATGAGCAGAACAGAAGACCACTAAGGATGACTGCCGCATCTGCAGTCGAAACATTTGGGTATACAAAAAGAAGACCACTACCCAACAGCCGGGAAAATAATTTTACTGATGGTCTGTAATAAGCCATGTTTGTAAAACAGAATTGCTACAAAATTAATTGACAGAGGTGAAAAAATTAGCGTAAAAATTAAGAGATCAACAAAAATTTCTAGTCAATCTTTTTTTTTATTTAGACGCATCTGTGGAACGATTCATATGGCGTTTCTCGAGTTTAGAATAAACTGTACTCTCAGTAGACCGCAGAGCTTCGTTAGAGCAGAGCACGGTTCCCTGCGGGTTGAAATTAACGCGTGTAATATGCATGAGTTTCTGCTATGCAGCAAAGCTGTTAACTCAACTGACCTATTGTACAAAGGTTGAGACTTGTACTCTTACAAACAACACAGTTGCCACAAGGCTTTGGTTTGTGTGATTTGACGTACGAATTTTACACTCTTTTGTTTAGACCCAACACGCAAAGCGCAGAATTTCTTCTCCTATTAATTATAATTTTAGATTTTAGTTTTATTTATTTTTAAATTTTTTTACGTTTAGACGCATCTATGGAACGACTCATAGGTAGGCCTACCTGAAAAATAAAACACGGGAGGATACCCGAATGAAATTTTATAAACTGTGGCTGTGGCTGTGTAGCATTCCTGTATGCTAGTGAGATATGAACTCTTGGTAAATTCTCACTAGCATACAGGAATGTGGGGACAGCCACAGTTTTATAAAATTTCATTCGGGTATACTTCCGTGTTTTATTTTTCAGGTACCTATGAATCGTTCCACAGATGCGCCTAAACGTAAAAAAAATTTAAAAACTAAAACACTAAAAACTAAAATTATAATTAACAGGAAAAGAATTTCTGCGCTTTGTCTGTTGGCTCTAAACATAACAGTGGAAAATTCGTACGTCAAATCACACAAACCAAAGCCTTGTGGCAACTGTGTTGTTTGTAAGAATAAAAATCTCAATCTCTCTACAATAGGTCAGTTGAGTTAACAGCTTTGCTGCATAGCAGAAACTCATGCATATTACACGCGTTAATTTCAATCCGCAGGGAACCATCCTCTGCTTTAACCAAGCTCTGCAGTCTACCGAGAATATAGTTTATTCTAAACATGAGAAACGCCACATGCCACATTTGAAATATTGAAAACATACACATATGAAAATATAAGTAATCATCACATCATCATCATCTTCACGGATTAAACCAAGAATTGTTTGTTCCGGTCTCAAATAGGCAAATATTACAGCTCAACACTCCAGCGCTTTCTCGGACGTCCCACCCCTCTCCGTCGTCCGCTCGGCTTACAGTTCCATACTTGTTTGGGGATGCGGTAGTCATCCATACGGCAAAGATGTTCCCACCAATTCAGCCGATACTGGGCGACCTGTCGAGTATACTCATAATATTCAGCTCCTGCCGTATATCTGTGTTTCTTCTATGATAATGAGAGCATACCCTGCCACGTGCCTGAAAAATCTCATTTCAGCCGCTTGGATGAGACGGGACTGGCCTTTCGTTAAGGTCCAATTCTCAGCCCCATAAAGAAGTGTGGGAAGAGCCATCACCTTGTAGAATTTTGAGTGTGTTCCTTTACTTGCTGACCTAAGGGTTCGCCTAATGGTCCCGCACATAAGGTTGAACTTATGCAACTTATGCACCACGTCGTTGCTTGCATTATAAGACACACTGCAGCCCAGGTATTCAAAACTGCAAACTTGTTCCAGGACAGTACATCTATAGCAATTTTTGCCAGTACGGGATCAGTTCCACAAAAAGCCATCACCTTGGTTTTAATTGTGGATATCTGCAATCCAGAGTCTTTGCAGATTCGATTTAACAAATGTATACCCATCTCTTTTCAGAGTCCGGCAGAATAGCCTGATCGTCCGCAAACAACAAAGTGTCAATTGTAGAATGACCAACCATAAAATGGTCTGGAAGATACATCTGCCAGTTTTACTTAAATGATATAAACACATAAACAGTAACACCCCGGTTAGCGGTGATTCGGCATATCGCTTTTGAATGAAAAGTCGAGGCCAACTGAATTTTAATTAGTTATCAATTCGTACAGGTTATTTATTCGTTTAGGTACTACGTATATTATTTGTATCGGTAGTTCGTGTTGTTTTTACGTTTTATTGTAGCAAATTTTTCAATTTCTCAGTCGCCAATCGTGTCAGGTTTAAAGCCACGACTCCCTGTAAATAAGATGCCAAGGTAAAGCATAAGTTTAGGTGTGAAGTTACAAGTGTTCAGATGATTAGAAACTAATGAGCGTCAAGTGGATGTAGCCTGTTGTTTAAATTTGGTACCGTTGACAGTTGAGACAATTTTTTTTTCAAATTCTGAAAACATATAAACAACTGCGTCAAAGTCATCAAAATTATCTATTACTAAAGTAAACTCAGTCGTGAAACAGTGTGCTTGAAGAAATTAAAAAAAAAAGACTAAGCATTTGGGTGACACAAACGATCACAGATGATCAAACGCAGCGTAACATGCCATTAATTCAGCTTGCCATCATGAGAAAACCGAATCATGTAATTTTAATTTAATTCAGGACGATAAAGGATACAAATCAGAAACGTTTAAAGTTAGTAAAGAATCTTTGATAGATTTGAAAAAACACTCAAGTCTTCACAACTTTTAAATAAGAAGCGAAGCAGCTAGCGTGGATTATCAACTAAACAATATAAACTATTAAAATAAAAGTAAAATATTAAAATTAATATATTAATTTTAAAATTTTAGTAAAAAGTAAAATTAAAATATTATTAAATAAAAGTAAAATAAACAATAAGCATTCAAGAAAATCGACCGCGTACAGCGCTGTTTCTTATAGCTCTTTGTGATCGCGGAACTTATCTCGAGCGCTAAGCGAGATCTGTATTACTGTATACAGATAATATAATTACAAATTATATAAACCAAAAACGTTACAAATTCCTGTATTGTTTATATTTGAAACACTTTTATACTAATAGTCAGAAATTTCTTAAAAATGAACAAGCACCTTCTGAAAAGTTACAGATATCTGACACGTACACTTCTTGATTTTATAATAAAGTATAAATTAGTAAAAAAAATATAATTGTAAAACAATGGTTATATCATTCTTTAAAAATGCAAACATTGTTAAACTACCACGTACAATGGTATTGTATTGTACAAATACAGTAGCACATAAGACATTAAGTAGATAATATGTACTAATACTTATGAACACTTTGGTTAATTTCGGACATGAGTCATCCTTGCATTAATTTATTATTTTTAATAACAATAACGTTATTTACAATCCTATCAACACATTATTTGTATAAATGAACATAAACTTTCACCGCCGGTGATTTATTATCACAATTATCACAAATTATCACAATTTTCCAGCCTGTTAGGAAAATTGGTCTAGATAGAATTCAAAGAACAAACAAAGAATTCCCGCGCGACTGTTTTTCTTACAAATCACGTTTTGCTCCCTATTACAATTCTTATTATTGCTGGATCAACTAAACCATTACTTTCATTTGGGGAACCGATTTTGGCATGTTATACCTTTTCCATGGTATTAACTAGGACGTTCTCAATATCTAAAACAATTAACGGATCAAAAATTTAACAAAATGATGTCAGGCTGTTTTGAATACATATTTATGTGTCGATTTTTAATAACTAACTGGATGATTACGAGAAGATGAGCTGTGTGTTAAACGTTTAGGAAGAACGACTGTTGTCTGCCTTAATGGGACGACTGCTTCAGACGGCACTCGTCAGACGAGGTAAACGTTTCACCGATGCTGTACACCAGAAACGTGACTTTATGCACGGGTTGCTAATGAGTTTACTGCCTTTAGGCAAACAAACAAGCCATGCCAGACTTGTAAGCAGGAATTTCTTTCTAACGGTTAATTACAAATATTATACGCAAGTGCAAAGCGTCGTTGCCAGGATGTTCTTCTTTAGAAGGTTTTTAAGGGGGGGGGGTTGAGTTAAATTGTTATAAGAAATAAAATGAAAAATAGAGAACTAACAGGCGTCTGTTAATTGCTCTTTACTTTTTTTGAGATTACTTTCCCCAGTACTAAGGTACAGATTCTGTACCTCAATCTGTGCCTCAGTATTGGCGTGAACCGGCGAAAACCGTGACAATTGCTCGATCATTTTTACACTGAAGATGGTCTGCGATGGTGGGGCCGAAACCTATGTAAACAACGATTAAAAAAATGGAAAGAAACAAAATCGATTTAACTTTACAATGGATTCCCAGCCACATAAATATTGCTGGTAACGAAAATGCAGATGAGATAGCTAAAGATGCAACTATGCTCTTTCACCAATAGAGGAAAGTATAATATCACTACCGGCCGTTACTTAAGGAACTCTACAGAAAGACACATTTCTAAATTTCACCAGAGGTTCAACATACAAACAGCACGCCAGTACTCAGGATATCTTCATATACAATATCATCCCTAGGAGTATTCAAACTTTCGGCACTAGAGGAAAACTTGGCCCAATTGAAACTCGGTCATACTTATACAAATTCAACCTGACTCAAACTGCTGCTAGTCTACTGTGTTATCAGCATGAGTAGACCTTACAGCACGTATTGGTGGACTGTCTGACAGACATCCCAGGAGCACAAAGATTGAAAACAAATATGGACTAAGTAATGAATGACAACTCATATTTCACAGTGACGGAGAACATCTACAGGAGATATCGTGTCATCGGGGAGAACAAACCGGAAACACGTAATAATAGTAATATTATTAATAATAATATTAATAATAATAATAATATTAAGAAGAAGAAGAAGAAGAAGAAGAAGAAGAAGAAGAAGAAGAAGAAGAAGAAGAAGAAGAAGAAGAAGAAGAAGAAGAAGAAGAAGAAGAAGAAGAAGAAGAAGAAGAAGAAGAAGAAGAAAGGCCTTACAGACGGAAAGACGTAGGAGGTGGGTCATCAAACGAAACCCGGAGGTTCAAAGGTACAGAGGCACTCCTACCATTGGTCTTACTCTACAGGAGACTGGTAAAATCGTTAGTGGAACTTGTCATAGTTAAAATTTTCAGGGCAATAAGTTGAATAGATGTTATGACAAGGGGGCGGATTTCTATGACCTAAAAATGCAGGAAATATGCATGCATTTATGACCTAAAAAACATTAAAATATGACCAATAAAATATCCAAAATATGACTTTATTAATGACGTGTATGTGTTACATTTTTATTTTATTTATTAAATATAGAGCTAATCCTGTTAATTGTTATTTTTATTTATCTATTTCAAATGAGTGTCTTTAAGATAGTCACACAATGCAGCATTCACGAACCCATTTAACTGCATTCTGCGAAACAGCACCAACCCTGTAAGGGAGAGAAAAGTAATTAAATTTTGTTACTTGCTCAAATCCCATTTAACACGCCTATTAAAAATATTCATACCTGATCTCAGTCTTCATTATCAGCTGAATTGTTGCAGTTGATGACATGCATTTTCAGGTTGTGAAATGAAAATCCTCTCCTGTTGTCGCTGAGAATGGTCTTGTAGCGAGAGAAACTTCACAAGAAGTAATGGGAGCGTACTTAAATAAACTTAGGTCAAAGGATGAAAATTCATTTTCGAAGTCTGGTTCATTTCCGCACAAAATCTCACTTATTTCACACAGTAGCAAAAATCCAGGATTATTCTCCAGTACACTCACTAATTTTGCACAAACTTTAGCTGCTACTATTCCTTTTGTACGTTTTAACTCTTGTTCTGTGTATTTTACAATATTCAGAGCATCACTTAGTTCAGAAGCTGAAGCTTCTAGCTGGGTGATTTTACTCGGTAAGAAACCGAAGTTGAATTTCAATTAAGCCAGGTCAGTTTTTATAGTGGAAAACGAAAACAAATCTTGCATTATTTTCACTGTAGGGTCCAAGAATCTGTAGGGTCCAAGGAGTTCACGATCTTCTCCATTGTGTCGTAATTCTTGCAGTAAATACTGCAGCTTCAATCCAGGTACCCCAGCGTGTTAGGACAGGCTGGGGAGGTAGGAGCAATGAAGGAGCTGCATCTTTAAATGCCTGCAGGCGGAGTGGTGATTTCTTAAAGGCTTTCTTTCCATTTGATATTAATTTATCCACTTCCGGGTAGTTACTGCGATTTCTTCGGCCACTCTATGTAAAGCATGGGCAAGGCATGTTGCATTATCTTCGGAAATAACATCTTTAGTCCCTTGGCTGCTTTCATCATATAAAGAGCCGCATCAGTAATAAAGAGAAGAACATTCTCTCTCTCTGCCCCATTTTGCCATAGTATATTCAAAGAATCGTCGAGTAAGACAGCAATACTTGAATGATTTGTTCTTTCTAACCACTTCACATGCTAGGAGGAATATATCTCCAGGTCTGTCTTCTTTTAGTGTTCCAAGAATCACGTTTGCAACACACCTCCCATCAACATCTGTTGTTTCATCAATTGAAACCCATATTTTACAGTCCCCCACACTACATCTTATTTTATCCAACACCTCGTCGTAACACCCAGTCAGATAGTTCTTTCTCAGCGTCGATTCATTTGGAACCAGATGTTTCGTATGTTTCTCCAGAAACTGTCTCAAGCTTTGGTTGTTAAGCTTTTTCAGTGGGATGTTGGATGAAATCATCGCCCTGCAGAGATCCTTCGGTAACTCTGAAGTGCCGGAAGATGAAGCTGAAGTACTAGCAGATTTTTCGAATAATAGAAGTTGTCTGCTTTCGACTGCTGACTGTCTTTGTAAGCAATTTTTATGTTTTGCCGCATTACAGTGTTCCTGGACAGTGAAACGTTTCTCAGCGGTGACTTTAGCTTCACACAACTTACACAATAAAATAGTGCCATCGGTACTAGATATTTTATCGCCAAATTCTCGAATAAAACCGAGCAACTTTTCATTTACCGAACTTTTTATTCTAGGCGTGATGGAAACAAACTGCGGACACACGGCATGAGTGAATGACCATTACAGGGGAAGGTAAAAGTTAAAAGCACTTTACAAAATGTTATAAAAATCCTCCCTTCACTTCTGCCCGCTGGCATTATCGCTCACGGAGGCAAACAATAGAGGCCTAACATTACTTGAAAATCCGCATTCCAAAGACATTTCACACCTTATTCACCATTTCTCCGAATATATAGGTATTTTAAGGATATCCTGAAAGAAGTTTTTACTACTTTAACAACACACCACAATTTGTTACAGAACAAATAAATGCATAAATGCATTTTTCGTGTGAAAAATACATGAAAATGCCATTATAATCCATTTTCACTGTAAATATGCTGTAAAACTTCATAAATGTCTAAATATGCATATGAAAAGCCAAAAATATAACTTAAATATGCATTTTAGTGCTAAATATGCTAAAAAACTTAAAAACTACAGAAATATGCAATCTTATGCACAATAAAACACTATCAATCTTCATCAGAATACTTGGAATCAAGTTTAAATCAAGCTGAAACCTGAAATAATGTCAAGGAAAAAAATATGACATATCATAGAAATCCGCCCCCTAGTTATGACTAATGTACTTCGTAGGCTTACACGCCCGGAGTAAATGTTGTTAAAATTCCTTCCCGGGCTGTTTGGCTATTGTTTTCTACAAAAATGGACGTTTCGGCAATGCCACGGCTGCCACCATCAGTGAAAACTCGAGTTACGCTAACGCAAGGTGGTAGACGTTAATGACCACAGTACTGTGGTTAAGGTTCAAAATAATTTGTTTTTATAGAAAATAATCGTTCACGGCCGAACAGCCCGGGAAGGAATTTTAACAACGTATAGCCTATGTTATGACTAATATTAATTCTAATTATTATTATTTTTTTTTGTAGGTTTGTGTAGTTTTCCTGTTTGGAATTTTGTTGTGACACTTTGTAGTATACACTTTTTTTAACATGATAATGTTTTTAGGCTGGGGGTCATTCCACAAAATGCGTGATGCAAAACGTGTAACGTCATCGGAAAATGTAAAGCTCCAGGTGATGTTAACACTATATTTTTCTACACTTTCGATTCCCCACAGTCTATAAATCTTCGGTCTCTGTCGTTTTTAACATGATAATGTTTGTTATATAGTAAATATATTTGTTATTTAGTAAATATTTGTTATATAGTTATATAGAGAACATGACAATGTTTTCCACAAAATGCGTGATGCAAAATGTGTAACATCATCGAAAAATGTAACGCTCCAGGTGATGTTAGTAATAAATAAATTTGGTCACAGTGAAATAAGATGCATATCAGTGTATATTGTTCAGTGGCAGTCGTGATGTCTTCCACTGAACGTGTGCGACGCCTGCGTCAACGACAACGCGAAGACAGGGAATCGGTCAGAAATCCGTACGAACATGGCTGAACAGGAGAGTCTGCAGTTTATGCACATTATACGTTTCAAAAGCCTAAAAACATTATCATGCTTCGATGTTTCGGTTCCGTCGAATTTCTTATATCTTTTTTTATCAAGTAAATACAGTAAATGACTATTTTACTTTTCAATTTTCATGAACCTTTTATCATTGGATTCTCTTCGTTTCATTGAAATGCTTAGGCGTTAATAGGCATTTACCGACCAGGTTAACAGTTGCTTTTTTTCAGGTTTATGTAATGTTTTAACTTTTAAATCTACATTTACAAACAGACGTGCTCAGAGTTATGTACTATTTCCAAGTAATCGAGAATTTTGTAAATTCGGAATGGTTCTGGTCCGTTCAAAGTCCGAATAAACGGGGATATACTGAGTGTAGATATTGGTGCACACAGTAATATTTAACCTATGAACTGAGATGATTACTTTGTAGCCTTTAACGACAGGGGTAAATGTTATTAAATTATTTCTCGGGCTGTCTGGCCGTGGTCCAATGTTAAAATCTATACCAGACGTTTCGGCCGTGCATCCACCGACGGCCGTCGTCAGTGTAAATTTGGGTTTGCGCTAACGTAGGTTGTTCTCGTTAGAGCCAACAGTACAGTGGTAATGGCTGGGCCGTCGATGAATGCACGACCGGAACGTCATCCGTAGATTTTAACATTGGACCACGGCCAAACAGCCCGGGAAATTAATTTAATCATATGAACAGAGATATTTAAAAACAGCGATTTAAGCTTTTAAAGTTATTTCTTGAAGTACATAAAGAAGAAAATATAAAGTATAATCGTGGAACCAAGAGAGAGTAAGAATGATTGTGTGTGTGTGTGTGACTGCGAGCATGCGCGTATGTGTGCATGTAAGAGATAGAGCAAAAGACATAGACAGGAAGGCAGATAGACAAGCAGTCAGAAAGAAATGAAAAATAAATAGTGCGATCCTCTTGCCACTTGTTATTTCTTTTAACGCGTTTTTTTTTCAAGTAAAGACGATTTGAATAAACACGGTTCTTACTAGTTTTCTTCAACAGTGTCTCACTTTTTTCAACAGTTTCTTATTGAATTCTATCAACTTGAACATAGCATCAAAGCATCTTAAATGTTCGCATTAGCGTTAGGTTTTTTTAATCTATCTTGCTGCGTAATTACCATCGTAATCGTACCCAATACTGACGGTCTAAAATAATATTCGCTACTTTCTCTATTACGTCCACCATATTAAATTTGTCTCGTGTAATTTCCATATATTTTCTTCCTGTCTTTCCGAATTTATGAAGTCAATAATTGTAGGAAAAGTGATTAGTTTTCCTTACTCACTTGCATAGGCAAATAAACTCGGGCGGTATATAAATAAACCCTGACTAAGCATCTTTCACCAGACCACACTTCATCCTCTTGCGCTTCCAAGGTTATCAGGTTCTTATTAATTTACACCCTGATGTCCTTTTCCCACTCCCCCATACCACACCTATTCTCGACCACCACTGTCTCTTCGCCCACATAATTTATACTTCCATGTTCCGTAAGGAAATGGAAGTATGGTTATCGCGAAAAATCGTGTTCGAGATAAAGGCTGATTCTGATTGCACTACTCTCAAAACATGAAGAAAACTCATTTTTCGAAAGTGTGTGTGTGTGTGTGCGTACTATTTTTCTATGGCGAACGATAACTGCCGCAAATTCAAACAGAATCAAATATTTTTTTGCACATGTCCCCAAATTGTAGAGGATTCGAGGCCTATTGATTCTGGTGAAGATCGGTTAAGGAGAAGGGGTAGTTCACCTGCAACATTTTACGTTTTAACAAGAGTAAAGTATTTAATTTTGATTAATAATGTATCCTGAAAAGTAGGTCACAATAATCCTCTTTAGAAAGGTAGACGAAATATTATAACGAGAAAAGGTGTAAAGGTGTGTTTTTAAAATAATTATAACACTTCTTATATCATATCGACTCTGTAAAAACCATTCAAAATTTAATTAAATATAATTTCCAAAAATTACGAATTAAAATTTCGTCATTATTATTCGCAAAATATTTTTCTTTTGTGTGTGCTCATCATACACACAATTATTGTCGCTATACAAATAACATTACACAAATATTCATAAATATAATACACAAGATATAAATTAACATGTATAAATAGAAATTTTAAAATATATAATGTGCTCTCGATTGCTCGATTGTATTTCTTTTTAAATTCCATATTATTTTATATTATTACATATGAATATCGTATTCATGAAATATCAATCAATTTTAGAATTACTTAAATATTTGTACTACGTTATAATCTCAAAAAATAATTTCGTAAATTTTGAATATCATTATAAATTACTACAAATTAACGAATTAAATTTTACAATTATTATTTACAATATTAAAGTTATCATTGTCTCTTTACTCTTTTCTTTTTAATGTCTTTTATGACTCGTTGGCTGACGAGTAAAAATGGTTTTATGTCAGCTTATTGCTGTGCGGTGATGCTCAGTGATTCCTCGTCATGATCCTGAGTCCAGTGTCCTGTGTCGATTCTCCGTTGTCGTCTGATCCTCCTGGTGTCCGTTGTCCGGGCCTCCTGGTCCACTCAGCATTCAGATGACTCGTACGGTACTGCTGGGATATCGACCTTGGATTCTCCACAATATCTCCTCCGGCTGCCGATGTGTTACAATGAAAGAGACTCGAGCATGGTGCTGCTCGCTTATTTATACTGTCGGGCGCAAAAATCACGTTTCAACCATTCTGTGCACGATTTATATTGTTGTAGTTTGTCAAGTGTCTCTTTACAGATTCGTTTATTTTTCGTAATTATTTTAATTTTATTCGCAACATGCGAAGTCTTTTGTTTATTACTCAATGTTCATGTGATCGGTAATTTTTTTATGTATAATTGTATGTTAACAGTTTTTCCATACTTTAATTTTTCTTTGTTCTATTCACTTTTATTTTCACTGCATTAATATGTACGGTATTATTTGCTTCGCACTAGATTTTACACATGTGCGCGTCTTTATATTATTAATAACGTGGCGTAATTTGTTTTGTCATATCTTACGCGCACTTACCACAATTTAAGTAAATTACTTATTTAATTCACATTTATTCAGGGGTGACGCTCAGGGATTCAACTGGCTTACACTCACACACATAAAATACACTGTAACACACTCTCAGTTTGTGCGTGGCGTGATATTCCGGTACCGACCTGTAGTTCGGTGTTCCCCTTCGCTGATTACTAACAGCGTTCAATACGCATTTTTTTTTTAAATACTGACAATATTAGTTATTTATTATAATTTAGCAGTTATTTTTAACTAACTCCGACAATACACGGTAACGTACGCAGGCGTACTGTTGCAATATCTATAAATAAAAAGCGTAGTTGAAAGAGGAGGGTGTAATTTTTTATAAATTAAAATGATAGTTGAAGGGGGAGGAGATAATTTTTTTATTTATATGTGTACTACGTTTTAGGAAACAAAGAAGTAGTTTCTATGGAAATATTTTTTTTCAATTTGTCAAACATAAAACTCAATTTACACGGTGGGAGTTTTTTAAAGAAATTATCGAACCAAATTCAAGTACAGTAAATGGATTTAAATAGTGTATAAATGAGTGTCATGTATGGTTCTCCATACCGATGTTTTAGTCTTAGTTTCCACAGCACATTCTGTTTCAAATGTATTTCTTTCAATTTCTCTTTTTTTTTTTTTACTTCGCCAACCTCTAATACCCACTCAAATATTCTCCTCGGCACTTTCTTCTTCTTTTTCTTTTTCTTCTTCTTCTTCTTACTGCTAACCATTAGGTTACCTTCTTGTTGCGACCTAATGACTCCAACTCATTGTTTTCTTTCGATCCATCTGCGCCCTGCGTTTGATATCTGTAGGCATCCTCACAGTGTTCATTGTTTGTGAATGTTGTTCCCATTTACTCCTATACTCTCTAATTTGGTCACTTAAGCTGGCGACTTGAAATTCTTATGTCTTTTCTGTATTCCTCATTCTGTCTCTTGGTTGTTCAAATTGCGATCGTAGGCAGCATTTTCATTTCTGCTGTTTGGATTCATTTTCCCGTTGTTCCTGTGAGTGATCGTATTTCACTCCCATGCAGTAAACTCAGGCTAGCCATAGTTTTATAGAATTTTAGTAATGTGTCTAATTCTTACTTTCTTATTCACACTTCTACATACAATTTATACAGTTTAATCGTTTTATATTTTTGTTTCATTCTAGTAAGGTACATAGTTACTTAGGAAAATAACTCGCTCTATCTTAATATTGTTCACAAATATTTTGGTGATTAATTAAAGTCCTTAGGCCTTTATATTACAAGATAGCGGTTGCCGTGAATTTGAATGGTAAATTATCAGAAGATATCTCTCCAAAAATAAACGTGTGAGACAAGGGTTCCCTATATCACCGACGCTTTTTAATATCTACATGGACGACATATTCCGGCAATGTACAGCAAAAGTTGACTCGGGAATATCACTTCAGCAATGGATTGCTTTACGCAGATGATAAGGTAATGATACAGAAAACAGAAGACCAGTTACAGCGGTGATATTTATGTTCGATAGCCTCATCCAAGACAATGGGCTACAGATCTCAGCTATAAAATCTAAAACAATGGCATTTCAGGGTAGGTATCCTATGAGAACTAAGATAGTCGTGAATAATTACATTTTGGATCAGTTTAGTCATTTTAATTACTGGGTTGTAATATCTCGTTTGGAAGTGATATTGATTGGGATAGTAAGCTAACAAAATTTAGACGCATCTGTGGAACGATTCATGGTTACCTGAAAAATAAAACATGTAAGGAAACCCCAATAACATTGTGTAAAAGTGTGCTGTCCCCACATTCCTCTACGCTAGTGAGACATGGACTCTTTGTAAAAGATCGTGCAGAGGATTCAGGCAGCCGAAATGAAATTTCTAAGAGGGACGCAAGGCTGTTCTCTCTTCGATCGGAGAAAGAACGAGGATATTAGACGAGATTTAAACACTGTATCATTGCTCCAGGAGACTGAAGAACACATGCCTAATATCCGTCTACCTGTGGCTGCCTTGGGTTATCACCCTACTGCGAAGAGAGGTGTCGGTAGGGCGAGGAGGAGATGAGTTCCGGAACAGGTCTAAAGTCTAGTCCTTGGAGTGGTGGTCATGATGATGATGATGATAAAATATTTTGCTGTTAATAGTTTTGTTACCTTTAAATGCGATGGTACCTTATTCTCAAAATCTTAATTAACTAATTTTTCTGTCCTTCACTCATACCTCGTTTCTCCGCTTCATACAGAAGCGGATGATGGTGGCATGATGATGATAGTTATATACAGTGTTACAGCGGTTCCTATTTAAAATAGGTTTTCACTGCATGAAACGCGTTTGAAGCTGCTTCCATTCTATCTTCTGTGTTTTGATCCCCTTTTCTTCTTATGTTTGTTTTCCTGATAGTCAAACGTTTTTATCATGGAGAGTCGTCAACGGCCCAACACACACAGGAACAGTTCGTTCCGAATACGTGATTCGAAAGTTAGCGGCCTGAATTGTATGTCATCTGTGAATTAAGACACGAAATCCGAAGATCAGGATAGAAGGTGTCCTAACTGGCTTGCAACTGCAGAGATAAATATCGGTATGGAGAACCATACATGACTTTTATGTTCTAAGATTTATATTTAAAATCATTTACGAAATGAAATGTTTCCATAGAAACTACTACTTTTCCACTTATTGCTTCAGCCTTAACCACAGTACTGTGGTCACTAACGTATACCACCACACGTTATCGCACTCGATTTTCACTGATGATGGCAGTCGACGGCACTGCCGAAACGTCTGGTTTTGCAGAAAACATTGGACTACGGCCAAACAGCCCGGGAAGGAATTTTAACAACAAACTACTACTTTGTTAAAACTACAAATTTTATTAGTGGTTAAATAAATTTATGCTACACTCACACTTGTTGCACACTCCACTAGTCACTGTGACACCGATTAGCGCTTTTGAACGTACCCGTTCATCATCAGATCGTAACTGCCTAGCTCCACCCCCTTATATACCTGCCTCTACCGAGGGCGTCAACGTCACGCAGGTGACACCTTGTCAACACTACTTCCTACACGTGGGCGGAACCATCAACCCATGTCTATGTTTTCTTTCCTTACCGAACCTACCTTTTCACGTTTTATTATATTATAAAATATTTCTTCATTTTCAAAATTTATCTTAATATTCATTAAAGTATTCATAACTTTTCCCCTTTCTTTTATAATTTCTAATTCTTCTATTAGCTTTCTTTCTGTCGTATTATTAACTACCTTTATAATATCAAAATTTTCCAACGGATTATTAAATTTGTGATTTTCCTCTATAAAATGCCTAGCATAAAGAAAATTTGTTGTCCTATTTCCCTCTCCTCTCTTGTGTTCTCCCAATCTGCATTCAAAACGGCGGCCCGTCTCACCCACGTACACTTTTTTACATTCTTCACAACTTAATTTATACACCCCATTCTTCTGCAAAATAGGTATTGTTTCTATATTATTATTTTTTGTTTTATCAAATACTGTTTTACAACTTTTTATTGCTACGTCCACTCCATACTTCTGAAGGCACTGTACAATTTTCTTCATGTGTGTTCCTACATACGTTACTGAGCCCAAATACTTCTTCTCTTCTTTTTGTTCTACGTCTTCTTTTTTCTTCTCAATACTTTCCATCACTTTGTCTAATATGCCCATGTTATAATTATTATTCTTCACTATTCTCTTTATCATTTTTAATTCTCTCTCTTTTCTTTCTTTATCTTTTAAACATTTCTGTCCTCTATAACAAAACGCATTTATTGCCGCTAATTTATATCTGTATGGGTGATATGATTCTTTCGGAATAATTATATCCGAATATGTCTCTTTTCTTAATATGTCAAATTCTAGTTTTTTGTTATCTTTTATATGTATTCCTATATCCAAATAATTCAAATTCTTATCACCAATTTCTTCCTTAAACTGTATATTTTTTCTATAGTATTCACTTCTTTTACGAATGACTCTATTTCTTCAATACTACCTTCCTAAATAACTAAAATATCGTCAACATACCTTACCCGTAGTTTTATATTTCCTTTGTACCTTGTACATTTTAGTAACCTTTTTTCAAAATCATTCATATTGTAACTGTCCTCGTCTAACCGGCGTATTCGTCGTCTAGATTTGATTTGTTACGTCTTTTTGATACTCTGATAGTGTTATTTGTTTTTAATTGGGTGTGTGAGATTCTTCAGTATTGACAAATAAACCACGGTGTTCCTTATTATGTATTATATCTTCTCACGGGTATTACTATTCAGTTGTTCGTAAAAGGGTAGGAGAGAGAGACAGAGAGAGAGAGAGAGACAGAGAGAGAGAGAGAGAGAGAATTCCTTTCTTTGAGTGCGAATTGTTCGTTTGATTTTTCCGCGCGTTGCATCAGCTGTTTTCAATTTGCTAACCAATTGAAAGGTTATGTTGTCCGGCGTATTTCATACATTCTGATTTCGGAGCTATCTTTCTTACTCTTCTCTGCTATTCACCTGTTTCCTGTAACAAAGCTGCTATCTACAAGAAATAATACATAGTCAATTACCTAAAAGAAAGGTATTTATTGATTGAATTTGGTTTATTTTTCTGGAAATTATTACCTCCAAATCATCAGTTTACAAATTGATTATTTTCGAAATCACAACATTTTTCGATATAAGTTTTTTCATATAACACAACAGATGTATTCAATTACAGTTACTATTAAAATAAATAAATTATGTATCTCAGGGTTATTTTGGTATTCTTTGAACTATAAGTAAGTCAGAAATGCTTAGTTATTAGTATCATAATTTACAATAATTAATATTTGTTTTCTTAAAGTCTGATTCAACAAGTTCGTTTTTTAAACGGCAGAGGGCAGACTACGTATTCACACTGAAGGCAATGGAAAATAAGATGGCTGCTGTAGATTTATAATGAACCCAAGTTTTGACTATTTTTGGTTAAATAAAATAAAGTTTATAATGTTCACACTAAGTTTTCTTATAAATTGAAAGATGTGGTACTGTTTCTAGTGTTCGTTACTTGTTGGTGATGTGTAATTTTTTAGTTTATTAAGGTAGGCGTTCTCACCCAAGTCGTGATAGTTCAAAATTCTCAGGCCATCAGATGATGGTATGAATTTTCAATGTTCTTCGATTTTCTTGCATTAATTATTGTGGTTCAACGGATGTCTCTGATGTAGTGGCTTGTGCTGAATCGTTTCCTTAATTTAGAATGGTGTTTTTTCCGAATTGTAGTTACTAAATTCTTAAAATTTGCTGGACATTATTTTTGGTCATCTACTCACTTGAAATCCAAATTAACAATTAAAAATTCTTGTTGATTATGTTACTCCTAGTAACCAAGAAATTGATGAGTTTTTATTGGCTAACCTAGGTACAGTTTTAGTAAATAGGCTAGTATTAATTATTATTAGTTCTTCCCTGTTTTAGGAAAAATACTCCTTTATAATGTTTAACTACAATTACATTTAATTTATACAATGTTTTTCTTCACATCTTTACATAAACTTAGATACTTGTATTTTATAATTTCATGGTTTTTAACTTGGTTTATTTCTGACTTATACTTCTGTAAATGTATTATTACTCTAGGCACTATTTAATTTTCTACCATCTTTTTACTTTATTTTACTTAGCAATTATTAATTTCTTATATAACCCTGGATCCTTCAAACATAAACAAAATAATCTTTTAATTACATTGATATTGCCTTTGTGGCCTAACAACACAAAACTACAACAACTTATTATTAAACTTATAGTTTATTACTATAGTACTGCATCTTCACTATTTGTGATTGATGTCTTTTTCAGTTTTTAACATTTACATATATCATACTATGTTGCACTTTGTACACACCGTACTTTTATGGTAACACTTAGTACATTGTTTTGTTTTTTAATTGCTAAAGTGTTTTATGGTACAAATGTTTTCATAGCATGATACTTAATCCTCACTTCTGACTTTTGGAAGGGGTAAGTACTGACTTTTTATTATTATTATTTTACAAATACTTCTTTATTTTTATCAGTATTGATCACTGATTATGTAATGTTACAATATATACATCAGCCAAAATTGGTGATAATGAAGAACCCATAGGTAACCATAATTCTTGTATTTAAAATCTGTCATTGAACCTAAAATAATTCTGTTGAACACATCCTTTTATTACTTTAAGTAGTTGTTTCTTATATTCGTAATTCCCCATCCTATTATCTTCTACCAACTTCAATTTTTTTATCTACTGCAATATTAGTAAACATATCTTTAATATCGAGCGATACCAACTTCATATTCTCATTTATGTTTATTCCTTCTAACATCTCTATAAGCTTCACATTATTTTCTACTTTATGCTTTACATCAAATTCATATTTATCTTTGAATATTCTACTCGCTTCTTAGGCAACTTATACGCAGGAGCATTAATAAACGAAACAATCGGCCTAACTGGTCTTTCTCCTTTATGTAATTTTATCTGGCATTTAAAACTTGGAGCCACTGGATTACTTTCTACTAAATATCTCTTTCTTCTGTCGTCTATAAACATTATTTCCTTCATTAATCGTTTGACTTTCGCTTGGTACTTATTTGTATAATAATATTTTATTTGTTTATATGTACCTTCTCTTAAAAATGCTTCTCTTCTCTTTAAATATACAAACAGGTTTATTACACAACATTAGCGTTTACACAACATTTATACGTTTGAAATATGAAATATAGGAAAATCAGTTCAGTCAAGAAGTACCTTGTAAACAATGTTTCATAACCCGTATTTTTATTGTGTTATTACTATAATGGGACTGATTTCAACCACTTTAAAGACAGTAATGTTGATTAGTCTTATCTTGTTTTCTCTTTTGTATGAAGCCGACCTCCCCCCCCCTGACACCATCATTATACACCCGAAGGCCAAATTCTAGACAGGCCACTGCAAGAGAGAACAAACAAAAACGTATACTTTATTTTCGCGTGTATAATAGTGCGGTCTCGTGTATAATGCGCAGCCTAATTTCATCGTAATATTTCGCAGAAAAACTGTTTTTCGTGTATAAGGCGCGGTCTGTATTTGGGATGAGAAACAGTTGAACAGATTTGTTAGGACGCAGAAAAATATATATTATTTGAATATTAGACTGTGCAAAAAAAGTGTTTCATACAAAATAATTGAAAGAATGTATTTGTAAACCCAAAACAGAAATATTAAAATCGTATAAAATTTAAAACAACTTAAAAATTACAGAAGTCATAGTTTTTGTTTAGTTTGTTAGGTTTTATTTTCTCACTCAAATAACTCTGGCAATTATTAACATTCTTCTTCCGTTTCTGAAGAAGACAGTATTGAATCACTCCCCTCTTGTGATTCTTCTGATATGCCTTTCTTTGTCGTGCCCTGTTGATCGGAGTGGCAGCAGATTTCGCACCTTTTTTTCATCGATAATCGTGGTCATTCGCATATCGTAAAAGACAAACCGCTTGTCTGGATTCCCAATGTGAAACAAATCGAAATTGTTCGTGTGCTTCGTTTGTGCAATAAATCGATGAAACTCGATAATTTGTCTATTGTGTACGAAACCGCATACCAATCTTACGAAATTGTGTACTGTCTATTTCAAGACGCTGAGCTACTTCCTAGTATGAATTTGTAGCATTTCAATAGTAACGGCGAAAGCCCCACTTTTGTAAACTCGGCTAGGGGTTTTTCTACTTCTGAAAACTTACCTTTTTAACAAAAGAAAAGCGTTGACTGCGAGTAGTAACACTTAGGTACCGTTATACAGGGTAAGTCAAAAAGTAAAAGCAAATTTTATTTTCCCTGCTGCAATGGATGGCAGCACTGACTGAACAATGACATATCATAACCTCAAAGTTTTTTTGTACTTTAGCTGTGTTGTTTCAGTGCTCAGCTCCATTCGTAGTGATTTCAGGGCATTTTATTATGAGTGCCCCGTTGTCCATGTGCACCAAGGAAGAAATGAGGGGAGTGGTACGTTTTCTGCACTCTAAAGGGACTAAACCTACGGAGATTATTCGCAGAATGGAGCAGCAGTACGGTGAGAGCTGTCTTAGTGAACGAAAAATTTATGAGTGGATAAATCGCTTTAAAAATGGTCGTGCATCTATCTGCGATGAAGAGCGTTCAGGTAGGCCATCCACTTCGAAGACGGACAAGAACATCGAGACAGTTGAGCGAATGATTCATGATGATCGTCGTGTTAAAATTGATGATATTGCGCATGCGTTGAACATTAGCCACGGTTCAGCAGTTGCAATCATACACGAATCACTAAATTATCGCAAAGTGTGTGCTCGTTGGGTACCACATCGACTGACAGACCAGCACAAACAGAAACGTTTGGAAATTTCGAAATCACATTTAAGGTGTTTAGAAGAGGAAGGATAAGAGTTTCTGAGTCGCATAGTAACCGTTGATGAGACGTGGGTCCATCACTTCGAACCACAGAGTAAGCGGCAGAGTATGGTGTGGAAACATCCATCCTCGCCTACAGTAAAAAAGTTCAAAAGACAAGTTTCTGCAGGAAAGTTGATGATGACAGTGTTCTGGGATATGAAAGGTCCACTTCTAATTCAGTACACTCCTAAAGGTCAAACAGTGAATAGTGACAGCTACTGTGAGCTACTGCCAGATCTGAAACCCAAAATCAAAACAAAGAGGCGAGGAAAACTTTCAAAAGGTGTGCTTTTGCTTCAGGACAATGCCCGTCCTCATACTGCGGGGAAAACGATCCAGTGCATTCAAGATCTTGGTTTTGAGCTGCTGGAGCATCCGCCGTACAGTCCTGACCTAGCTCCAAGTGATTTTCACCTTTTTGGTCCGATGAAGGAGCACCTGCGTGAATCCAAGTTTTCGTCGGATGACGAGGTTGTGGAGGCGGTGCGCGAATGGCTGTGCACGATGCCACAAATCTTCTTCCAGGACGGAATTACGAAGCTTGTCAAGAGATGGACCAAGTGCATAGAAGTTGAGGGAGATTATGTAGAGAAATTATGTTACTTGTCATCTTGTTTTCACAATAAAAAGTTCCTTTTTAAAAATTTGCCTTTACTTTTTGACTTACCCTCGTAAGTCTACGACGTGTAAAAAGTAACTGGCGGAGAAGGGGTGAAAACTGCGAACCAAATACTCATTTTACTCTTACTAGACTCAAACCTACCGCCGGTTAAAGCGACGCTGCTAACTGTGCCATGCACAATCTGTCCATACATTGTAGACACAATTTAACATGTAAATTATATTATTTGCATACAATGTGCATCCACATTATGGGGAAGAAAATGTGGTGAAAAAAGTGTGCGTTATATACACGAGAAAATATGGTAATAAGCGTTTGACAGACTAATTATTGACGTCCTGTCTCTTGTTTACAAATTTACAAATGGCTATATTGAAAGAGAATATAATCGAAAATATCCTTTGAGAACATCTCATTTGGTTTCTAATGGCGTCTTACGAGTGTGTGTTGAAATTTTAGTGAATATGAAATGCTACTTTAACGAAAAGTCTTAATTTTCCTCGCCGTAAAGCTTCTTTTTACATACGTTAAGTCATATGAAATCATTATTTCTACAGAAGAAGCATTCAACTTGTTGTCGTCGGTTCGTTAGCTTTGTAGCTGCGTCACAAGCAAACACTGAAGAGTCGTAGCCGCAGACAGCGTTTAAGTTGAGACGATCGACAACATTTCTTCAAGGTTATTTTTTAAACTTACATTTTTAGCAGCAAAGAAAATACATTAAAGAATTTTCTTTGTAACACACCTCGAATTTTGCTAACACTAAGATCTTGGGTAATGTCTGAAAGCAGAATCTGAATTTAAATAAATTGGTGCGTATTCAGTCTTGTTTCTTTAAGACGCCACCAAATGTGTCTTGAAGTTTTCTAAGAAATGTCTTGTCATCAGCAACAGAAAATGTTCAAAAGACGAGACGTTTATTTGAATTTACTACCGAAGTGTCTGCGGTATTCGAGTTCTCTGACATTAAGTAAGCAAACGTAAGAAACTTATTTATTCTCATAAATACTGATTTACTGAGACAAAAAATAAACTTATGCGCCTGTGTCCAGTGGCGTACTGGAGGTTGGGGCGGATAACTTTTTTAGGCCCCCCTCCCATAAGATGTGTGTTAAAAATCCAATGTTTAAGTAATACATAGTATTTAAGTCTTTAAATCTAATTACTGTATTGATACATCTAGTTAGGAAACTTCATAGGAAGCTGTAGTAATGTTTTAAATAAAACCCACTTACACATTGTAAATACAAAGTTTAAACAAAGTGAAATAGTTTTATTTATAGACTGCATTAAATTTATTACATTAATTTATAATATACAATAAACTTATATACAGAAAAACAAATTTATCATTTCTGCAAAGAATGCAATTTTTGTTTAAGTCAGTTAGTAATTTTAGTGCAAATAAGGTGAACTTTCTAAAATGGCCGTTTTCTAGTTCTGGCTAGTTTCGGAAAATTCGACTAACTGGCCCGATTTCCGCGCTCCGAATTATCCACTGTTAGGTAAAAATTATGATAAAAGATTTTTAATGAATTTTTGGTGTCCTAAAATGTTAAATATTGTTTACACGTATAATCTGTTTTAGCGGAGGCCTACATGTTATCGCCCGGTATTTCACTCCGCCGTTTACATTTTCATACCGAGGCACGGCCTTCTCGAGTCGCTACCGCTGCCGTTGCCGTACGGGCTGTTTGGGATTCAATTTGCTACTTCCGACTGAATGGTGACGCAACAGTGCAGGAAAACTGTCGGCGTAAGCCTGAATTGAACAAAATAATCTAAGTAGTCTCGATTTTTGAGGAATAGTTGTTTATAATGTATACAAACATTTTTTGTCTAATCACCTGCCAGCGGCGCCCGGAAAAAATTGTTATAAACAAATTTTAAAAAAAATTCAGTTTTTCGCTCATATCTCCGTTAATTTCGCCCGTAGCTTAATTTCATAAGAGTTAAATTTTAAAGCTGAAGAAATTCTACACAAATTTCATCTTAAAAATATTTTTGTGCGAGCACAAACAAGCGCGGGAGGTCTAAATGTTTATAACGTATAATTCTGTCGTGGTGAGGGACGAGGCTAGCGAACGGAGGCACGCGCGCGCTTCATTAAACGTTATAACTCTTGTTTAAATTGAACTATTTTAACAAAACAAAGTGCCTATCGAAAAATGATAGTTTTTTACATGCGACTATTATGAAAAAAGGTTTAGGATTTCATTATGTGTATATTGTACAAGAGATGAAATTACAAAATGCTGTTTTTATAAAGAATATGCAATTAAATAAACAATTAATTTTATAATGAACTTTCCCGTATAAATTAATTTTCTAGACCCTTTGGTTGATTACTACAAGGAATAAAAAAAATTACAAAAATTTAGTTTTTAAGATTCGCCATTTTTAAAATCCACTTTTTTGGAAAAATCATAACTAAAAAAATAACTTGATTTTAAAATATAATTATGCGACAAGTGCAATAATCAGGACACTTATTTTTGGGCTATTTCGTGAGCCAAGTGATTACGTGTGTGGCAAGACTTGAGTGCCGTAGCTGAAGTGTTGTTTTGTTTCAACCTGCCTTGAGTGAGGGCCTTTCTCTTTAAACCCTTCTATCGTTCTTCCCCGACATACTCTTGTTTGATTATTCAAATTATTAACGGGGCTGTAAGCCGTGGTCTACTGAACTTCTCAGGCAGTTCGATGTTGATGTTAAAATCGGACGTTTCGGTTCCACCTCTGTAGGCCATCTTCAGTGAAAGTTTACTGAAACGACTTTGCCACAGTACTGTGTTTTACTGACGCACTTGCTTGTCAGTCGTTTCAGATTATAACATCAACGTCGATCAGTACGAGAATTTTAGTTTTAGTTGACCACGGGCTTACAGCACGGTTAATAATTTAAATAATTATGACGCCTGCCGTGAAACCCTAAGAAACAGATAGGCCTACTCTTGTTTTTCTGACGCCGACACTAATGGAGAATTTGATTAATGTTTTTTTGTTTTTTTTTTCATCACTGTGGGGGTTCAAACGGAGAGTAGTGATGCGCAACTTATGACACATTGCAAACTGGGTTCACTTAGTCTGTAGTACCCAATTATGGCTCGCGCCTCCAAGTTGGTGAACTACGGTAACACGAGCAGCCCGGTGGAGGTCGGCTGATCAACTCCACTGCAAACTGGGTCGGGGCTCATGGCGATTTGGTTCTCCAAATGATAGGGAGTTGGTTCACAAGGCCAGCAACCGTATATCCAGAAAACCTTTCAAATGCTAGAAACGCAGCTATAGACCCGACTGTAAGTTAAATCTAGAAAATATTTTTGAACGGATACCGCCATAAAACAGGGACGGAGAACGCCCCGAAGAAGTTGGAGGCAGCATTGATGTCTAGAGGCCTGCTAGAGAATATACGCACGGACAGCGAGATTTGGAAACTGGGGACGGAAAAGAGCCGGCTGAAGACGTAGAAATACGTTACGCACATGTATGCGTACACACACACACACACACACACACACCAGTTGGCGTATCTAGAATTTGGGCTTGGGAGGGGTCCGTTCGTGTCGGCTTCTTACAAAAGAAGAAACAAGTTGAGGCTAATCAACATTACTATCTTTATAGTTACTGAAAAACCGTGTGACGGCATCCTGAAATCCATATAAATAAAGTGAACGGTATTAACTCAACAAAAACACGCGTTGTTGAAAAATCGTTTACAAGATACTTATCGACTGAAATAAGTATCTCAGTCAACGCGAGTTTCCTACGGACTAAAATAGCGGCCCTCGGGTAAGGTGTACAAACTCCTGGTGAAGTATCTCTGGTGCGAATATATTAAATGTAGTTACTAGTAAGGTTCACAAGTTAACTCGGTACGGGTTTGATTTTATTGATTTTAGCGGTAAATCAAAGGCAAGATGGTAAACTGGGTAAGTGGGTCTAATTCCGGAAAGACGAGAAGAAGATTTCTATAAAAGTTTGGTGTTAAGTGCAAGTGGACATGACACGTCACGACTTGACGTTTGGTGTTGAAGCGGACGTGATATTAGATTATAAAACATCAGAAACGTAGATGCCAAAGTACCGAGGTCAACTCAGTCTGCAACGCGATATCATACAAGAGAATACACCTACACTCTCTTAAAAATAATCAAAATATTACTTCTGTTGTTAGTTAGTAACGGTGTTAAGATAAAGATATAGCCTAAAAATTTACGTTTCAAACATAAAAAGGAGATTTTATGTTTTATAATTTTTCTTAGCGCCCACCTGGGTGAAAGGAAATGTTTCGTTACACATAGAAGTCTCATTACACATAATTAGGAGGGAAAAACACTGTGAAAATATTTCTTACAGAAAACGAGACTTTGCCATTAACGAGACTCTCGGGAAAAACAGCTGTTAATTAGCTCCTTTACCGTATGTTACAAACTACTATACAGCCAATTAACACATTGCATAGTACGTTTACCTATCGAATTACTAGATTCCGTTTTAATTAGTAGATTACTTGTTTCTCCTCTGATTCCTGTTATACTAGTATTCCAATTACTTAATGTAAACAATGTTACGCCTACAATCTACAAACGCAATGTCGCCTGCGTTTGCAAAGCTTTAGTATTGGTTTATAAAGCTAAAACTAAAGAATAATTTTCATGTCTTTCTAGTGCGTACATACACCACTGGGTACTTAGTGTCTACGTTGAACCTGAAGAGGGAATAGGAAGTGCACACATACAGAATAATTTATACACAATTTATTCCCTGCATTCTTTCATTTTGTTGGCTCAACAGTCCGCATCTAAACAGACCTCATCTGTTGGCTTCTTCCAGACGTCCCTATTCAGTCTCTGTCTTTCTGTCTATCTATTTGTATATTTGTTTGTATAACTGTCAGTCTATCGGTCTGTATATAGGTCTGTCTATCTGTCTGTATATATGTATGTCTGTCTATGTCTGCTACCTGTCTGTCTATCGGTATGTATTTCGGTCTGTCTATCTTCCTGTATACCTATCTGCCTGTATATCTGTCTGTATATCTGTCTGCTATCTATCTGCGTCCTCATGCAATCTGTCTGTATATCTGTCTGCTATCTGTACATTTATGAATCTTAAAGTGTCCTCATGATCAAGTAGCTCATCTATCTCCTGGTTAATTCTTATTCACCATTCGTCATTTTCTTTAACCAGGCTATAAACACGTCTTACAATCTTCCTCTGAAAAGTTCTTAATGTCACTTGTTTATTTTTTTGGTCAATGTCCATTTTTCGTCCCACATTTCGCCAACTGGTCTGATAAGTGTTTTATGATATTTTTACTTTTGTGTGCGACTAATGAATTTCCTCATGCAACCATATCTAATAATGTGAAATGTATTTTTCTCGAAATAGTGAGCGAGTTCTTTAGCTCAGAAAGGTTACTAGCATAATATTGTGAATTTTTTATAAACATGTTTTTTGGTATCCAAGTCGCGAAAATGTTCACAATTAAAAATTACCTTAATAAACGTCTTGCAACTTCTCCTTATGTTGTCCTGACGCGTTTCAAAAAAAAAAAAAAAAAAAAAAAGTACATTTACCACTGAATGCAAAATTAGTTTCATTTGATGTTAAGAATTTATTTCCGTCTATACCTGTAGATGCTCTGTTGTCTATCTGTTCCTCACATATACAAAATAATTTTACCTTAAATAGTGATCAGAAAAAAGAATTATTTTCGGCCTTAGATATTTGCATAGGACAAAATTATTTTTTGTTTAATAATAAAATCTATAAACAATTAAATGGCTTACCTATGGGCTCTCCTTTATCACCTTTATTAAGTGAAATCTTTATGACATTTTTGGAAGAAAACGTTTTTACATCCGATAACCCCAACATAAAATATGTTTTTCATTGGGCAAGGTATGTTGATGATGTATTTTGTATCTGGACGGGAACAGATAGACAGCTCCATATGTTCTTAGATTATATTAATTTCTTTTATAGTAGCGTGCTATTTACACTTGAAAATATGAAAAGTTTAAATTTTTTGGATCTTACCATTACTAGATCACAAAATAATCTTAGTTTTCAGATATATAGAAAACCTACTTTTACAGATACCGTTATACATAAACAATCACCAACATCATGGCACATAAAATTAAGCAGTTTTCATGCAATGGTTAATCGTCTCCTTATAGTTCCTTTATCCAAAGAAAATTTCAATAAAGAGGTAGACATTATAAAAGCCATAGCACAAAATAACGGTTATGATGAAAGAATAATTAACTCTTTAATTTAAAAAAAAAAACAGAAGAAAATTACTTTAAAAGAATTTTATTCAATAGAGCCAGATCAGGGTAACAAAAAATTTCACTTAACAAATTACATTCCGTGTATAACAGATAAGATTAATAATAGGTTAAAAAACCATGGTCTTAACATGGTATCAGTAAACAAACGTAATCTTTTTTCACTACTAGTCAATAATAAAGAAAAATCTAACACACTGGAGAAAAATGGAGTTTACGAAATACACTGTGCAGAATGCGATGCTATTTATATCGGACAATGTGGCCGTGCTCTGAAACATCGCATTTCTGAACATAAGAAGGCGATTTTAACTAATACATCTAATACAGGTTCTGCAGATCATTGCTTACAACACAATCACTTCATAGACACAAAAAACATAACACTACTCCACAACATACAAAAAGGTAAAAAAATGGATTTTTTAGAAATTTTAGAAATTAAAATAGCAATAAAAAATAACAAAAATTTAACCAATGAACTGACTGAATTTTATGTATCCCCTTTATTAAAATCTGTTATTTAGTTTAGTTTATTTTATATTATTTTGAATGTTCATCATTATTTTAAATTATTGCATTCAGTTTATATTTAGTTTAGTTAATTTTATATTTTGCATTGCTGATTGTATTTAGTTTTTAAAGACACCTGACCTTCCCTTGTCTCATGCAGACACTCTCCCCCCCTCGCCATCACAACACAGATGTTCCAGATACGCCCTAAACAGATGTCCACCACCTACACTCCACTAACATCCTGTGTTCAGTAATTTCATTCACTCGCTCTTTGACAATGGTTTAAGTTAGTCGAAACAGCTGTCAGAGTTAATTAAAAAATTTGTGAAACCTACCAAGTGTTTTTATATATTTTACAAAACCTTTGTATTAATATGTTTCACCAAGTGCCCAACGAGTCATCAATTAATATCGTCAAAACCTAAGGTTTCATCTTCAGAGGATAATCACTCTTCCGTCATCAAACGATAAAAATTAATGACACAATGACACACATACACATAATTTACACTAAAACCTTGGGCCCTTTCACATTGCACAGTGCGCACTGTATGGAGGTCCAGTTCATACTGTCAAACTTATCAGCTCAGGTCCAAGGTGTATTTACTAATGTTATTTAGTATTGTCTTGTGTCTCAAACGTAAGAGCTGTATCAAATAAATAATGAGATTTGAAAGATAACTGATCATTTATAACATTTCCAGGATTGGTTTTAAATGCCTTGTAAATCTCGTATTTCTCGAGTGTGTCCATTCGACGTTCCTTGGCACAATAATGTTAGGGCTTGAAATTAGTGTCAAAATCTGTATACCCATGGTTGGACTCCATGAGGTGTCGAGCATAGTTGGATTTAATACGTTCTAAATTTGTAATTTTGCTCTTAGGCAAGTGTTCTTTAAACCGCTCTCGAAACCGTCTGCCAGTTTGCTCTATATATATACATATATTGTAGCGTGACAGATAATCCACACAAATGCATTACTCAATGATCATTAATAAAGCTCTAATATATGGAATATCCAGATGAGAATCAATTAAAATGCACTATTTAATAATATATTCACAAGAAAGGTTAAATAAAGAAAAATTCTGCAAATAATATAATAATACAAATTTAAAAACCCAGAAAACTAAAAATGATAACAACAAAATTACCCAGGTAAGATAGAAGCAGGTAATTAATATACCCCGTCAAAGAAACCAGACCAGAACAATCAAAGCTACTGAAGACAGAAGAAAGAAGAATAATTAAAACTAGAGAAGAAAGAAGACTAATTAAAGTTACTACTACAGAAGAAGGAAGAAAGAAGAACAATCTAAGCTACTGAAGAAAGAAGAAAGAAGAACAATTAAAACTCAAAGAAGACAGAAGAACAATCAAAGCTACTGAAGACAGAAGAAAGAAGAATAATTAGAACTAAAGAAGAAAGAAGACTAATTAAAAGTACTACTACAGAAGAAGGAAGAAAGAAGAACAATCAAAGCTACTGAAGACAGAAGAAAGAAGAATAATTAAAACTAGAGAAGACAGAAGACTAATTAAAGCTACTACTACAGAAGAAGGAAGAAAGAAGAACAATTAAAACTCAAAGAAGACAGAAGAACAATCAAAGCTACTGAAGACAGAAGAAAGAAGAATAATTAAAACTAAAGAAGAAAAAAGACTAATTAAAACTACTACTACAGAAGAAGGAAGAAACAAGAACAATCAAAGCTACTGAAGACAGAAGAAAGAATAATAATTAAAACTAGAGAAGAAAGAAGACTAATTAAAGCTACTACTACAGAAGAAGGAAGAAAGAAGAACAATTAAAACTCAAAGAAGACAGAAGAACAATCAAAGCTACTGAAGACAGAAGAAAGAAGAACAATTAAAACTCAAAGAAGACAGAAGAACAATCAAAGCTACTGAAGACAGAAGAAAGAAGAATAATTAAAACTAGAGAAGACAGAAGACTAATTAAAGCTACTACTACAGAAGAAGGAAGAAAGAAGAACAATTAAAACTCAAAGAAGACAGAAGAACAATCAAAGCTACTGAAGACAGAAGAAAGAAGAATAATTAGAACTAAAGAAGAAAGAAGACTAATTAAAACTACTACTACAGAAGAAGGAAGAAAGAAGAACAATCAAAGCTACTGAAGACAGAAGAAAGAAGAATAATTAAAACTAGAGAAGACAGAAGACTAATTAAAGCTACTACTACAGAAGAAGGAAGAAAGAAGAACAATTAAAACTCAAAGAAGACAGAAGAACAATCAAAGCTACTGAAGACAGAAGAAAGAAGAATAATTAAAACTAAAGAAGAAAAAAGACTAATTAAAACTACTACTACAGAAGAAGGAAGAAACAAGAACAATCAAAGCTACTGAAGACAGAAGAAAGAAGAATAATTAAAACTAGAGAAGAAAGAAGACTAATTAAAGCTACTACTACAGAAGAAGGAAGAAAGAAGAACAATTAAAACTCAAAGAAGACAGAAGAACAATCAAAGCTACTGAAGACAGAAGAAAGAAGAACAATTAAAACTCAAAGAAGACAGAAGAACAATCAAAGCTACTGAAGACAGAAGAAAGAAGAATAATTAAAACTAGAGAAGACAGAAGACTAATTAAAGCTACTACTACAGAAGAAGGAAGAAAGAAGAACAATTAAAACTCAAAGAAGACAGAAGAACAATCAAAGCTACTGAAGACAGAAGAAAGAAGAATAATTAGAACTAAAGAAGAAAGAAGACTAATTAAAACTACTACTACAGAAGAAGGAAGAAAGAAGAACAATCAAAGCTACTGAAGACAGAAGAAAGAAGAATAATTAAAACTAGAGAAGACAGAAGACTAATTAAAGCTACTACTACAGAAGAAGGAAGAAAGAAGAACAATTAAAACTCAAAGAAGACAGAAGAACAATCAAAGCTACTGAAGACAGAAGAAAGAAGAATAATTAAAACTAAAGAAGAAAAAAGACTAATTAAAACTACTACTACAGAAGAAGGAAGAAAGAAGAACAATCAAAGCTACTGAAGACAGAAGAAAGAAGAATAATTAGAACTAAAGAAGAAAGAAGACTAATTAAAACTACTACTACAGAAGAAGGAAGAAACAAGAACAATCAAAGCTACTGAAGACAGAAGAAAGAAGAATAATTAAAACTAGAGAAGAAAGAAGACTAATTAAAGCTACTACTACAGAAGAAGGAAGAAAGAAGAACAATTAAAACTCAAAGAAGACAGAAGAACAATCAAAGCTACTGAAGACAGAAGAAAGAATAACAATTAAAACTCAAAGAAGACAGAAGAACAATCAAAGCTACTGAAGACAGAAGAAAGAAGAACAATTAAAACTCAAAGAAGACAGAAGAACAATCAAAGCTACTGAAGACAGAAGAAAGAAGAATAATTAAAACTAAAGAAGAAAGAAGACTAATTAAAACTACTACTACAGAAGAAGGAAGAAAGAAGAACAATCAAAGCTACTGAAGACAGAAGAAAGAAGAATAATTAAAACTAGAGAAGAAAGAAGACTAATTAAAGCTACTACTACAGAAGAAGGAAGAAAGAAGAACAATCTAAGCTACTGAAGAAAGAAGAAAGAAGAACAATTAAAACTCAAAGAAGACAGAAGAACAATCATAGCTACTGAAGACAGAAGAAAGAAGAATAATTAAAACTAAAGAAGAAAGAAGACTAATTAAAACTACTACTACAGAAGAAGGAAGAAAGAAGAACAATCAAAGCTACTGAAGACGGAAGAAAGAAGAATAATTAAAACTAAAGAAGAAAGAAGAAGGAAGTGAGACGACCCATATAAAACAAAAACCCCATAGAGAAAGAACCCCAAAAACCCCAAAACCAATAAATGCCCAAAAAAGAAAGTATAACACATTAAAAAACCATATCACTGTATAACTGACAAAAAACTAAAAGTGTTAGCAGTAGTAAATATTAGTGCATTCAAAAAGTTATTGTGTAATGTGTATGAACAAATCTTCACAGTTCCCCCATGGTTGAATATTTCATATTAAAAACTAGAAAAAGACTAGTAAATATAGTAATAATTCACCATGGGAAAGTGTAAGTGATCAAATTATAACTAATAAACTTTAAGAAAGGTGCATGAGTAGCAGTACAAAGTAACAAACTTTGAGTTTTGTGAACGGTGTCTACTTTGATAATGAAGTAGTAATTTTACTAATAAAAAGCTACTAAAACTGTATGAACATTCCATAGAATGGAATATAACTTAGATAGCCAGGGTTATACTTTAAGAGGGGGAATAAATCTTATAAAATGGGGAATTACAGAACTAACTGTTTATGATGAAGTTGTAGAAGGTATTAACAATTATATATGGATCCAAATGTTGGGTTACAATTAAATATAGCATTTAGATAAGTAAGGGTTAGTCATAAGAAATATTAGTATTATAATTGTTATTTTATTGTTCATGTTAATTTAGGAATGCATTATCTAAAATTAGATATCATTCCAATGTTGTAGAAATACTTTTTATTATGTTATTAGGTGATATACCAAAACAATGTTATTAAGAACACCAGTTTTATATATCTGGGTGTTATATTTTAATTGTATAATCTATAATTACTGTTATGCCAGATCAGAGAACTAATTTTTAATCAAATATATCAGAGTCAGAAGTCAGAGATGGAAATAAAATAATTACATTAGTAAAACATTTGGAAATTAGCTACACATCAGATCTAGGCCAAAGAATAAATTTAAACTGCAGAATAATTAACAAACCTAGTCTTCTAAACCAGATGAAATGACAATATTTAGGCAAGATAAACTCAACATATTAAATACTATGTAAATAAGGCTTTCTAGAGATATGGTCATTATATGAGTAAAATTATTTAATTGTCTAATAAGATACCATTAAAACTGAAATAGATTCACTGACATTTTCCTAAGGGGAGTCATATACAATTGAATTATATAAAAAAACCATCATTAGTATACTAAATTGCAATAAAATAAGTGAGAATTGATAATTATACAAATTTCAGATTTCATAGAATAATAATTATATTACGTAAAATGGCTATTATTTACATAGAAGACAGGAAGTATAATTTTAGGCCTACCTCCCAAAAAATTATAAGAAATATTATTTTCAGATAAAACTTTGTAATACTAACTTAATTACTATCAAAATAAGTAGAATAGAATAGTGAAAACGAATATGTATTTTATATTTCAAACAGTTAAGTAATAACGAATTTATTTTATGAGATAATGTACATTTTTAAAGTGTATCGGAAGTTATGGCAATTTTAAACAATGTCTGAAATATATTATATAGGCTAAGATTTTCATGAGATGAAGGAAATCCACACAGTTAATTATTATACATGGTAGAGAACACTTGAACGAGGTTTTGCTCCTATTAACCTATATAAGAAGCAGAAATGGCGTGCGGTATATAAAAACCTAGTCTTCAGTGAAAATTTTTAACTTTTTCAATTTTGAGTTTAAATGTTAGAATCAGTGAGCACAAACCATAACACGATTAAAATACAGTAAAACAGAACAATATAGGACTAAATTATTAAATTAACACCATCACTAATAATTATTACTAACGAAACGAAAAGTGTTAGTTACAACCCATTTAACCAAAGTGAAGTTAGACATTATCACACACATTTAAACAAAGTGAACTACGAAACACTGAACCTGGAACACTCAATTAACACCAGAAGGAAGATCCACAATTGCTGAGACGAGGAAACGGTGAAAAGGCAGCATTTATTACAAGAAATATTCGTCGAGGCAACTACGTACAACCTACTCAGTCGGCAGGCGGCCATCTTTGTCTTCTCCGCCTTCTATGCGAGTTTGACCAACTGAACATTGAATCGTCACTGGTTCGAATTTTATAATATATAAACATTCAATATTATTTAATAACATTGTAATTTTTAATTTTAAGACCTTTAACTGTAAGTGTTATACTTTCATGACCCTGACCTTCTCTGGCTTTTTATATAATTAATCGTTAAAAGAACCTATTTTTATAATACCAATATAAAATTCATAGATCGACCGGCCCTGAGCGAGTCGATACGGCATGGTAACATTGTTTTCAATTGAGCAAATTCCTTATTTTGTTGAATAAACGTTTGTTATCTAGTAAATTGAATTTGATTTCTCTAATAAAAGGACATAACCATTAATTATTAAAGAAAACTCGACAACCTTTAAAGGCAGTATATGCGAACTACTACATTTCAAGAGTAAAAAGAAGAGAGCCGTTCGCGCCTAATTTGAAATTAACTGGATTGTCTTTTTAATAAATTTACAGAAGGGAAGATTATTACTAGAATACACACCATACCATCCTATTTATAATTACAGTCAACAATCACAATTTATTTCTAAATTTTAAGAATATAAACACATCGAAAACAATTTTTTCAGAATTTATTTTTTTTTTTATAAATATAAATTTTAAATTTATATCACCTTTCAAATTGCTGTAACAGCAACATACACCTAGAATATTTGATAACAATATTATCCAGGAACATTACCAAATCGACGTCTCCCAGAGCGGAACGTCACTACTACACATACGCACCATAAAAATTATTCTGGGTAATATTATACCAGAAAACCATTACAATTACCATTATATATTACAAAAGTGAAGACCAGTAGTGAGAGCCGAACGAAGGTTAGAAGACATTAGCTACATTACTACACACAATAGTGAGAGTACAATTCTCATACATCAACTATTTATTTATTTTTATATTTAATATTTATCGTATTATTCCAAAATTGGCGAGTCCAACTTGTGGGGCTCGATTACCGCAGAATACCAGAACAAGCAACACTTTATAAATTTAATTATAATTTGTAATAAATGAGTTATATTACAAAATTTGGCGTCCAACTAAAGGGCTGTAATTAGGGGTTGAAAGGCGGTAATTACTTACCCAATTCCTAATTCAGCTTGGCAGCGGTTACCCAGCCAGGGAATCAGGGAAAATAATGCGTCGTGCCACATCAAAGAAGAGAGCGGCGGAGGCCGAGAAAGAACTCGATATGGATAATAAGGAGGCGACCCCAGTGGAGGACGTGGAAAGGATATTAGAACGGGTGGAACGTAAAAAACCAGCACTACCAGAGGAACAACCCGAAGCGCACACACAAACAGGGGAAATCGATGTCCGGGAGGAACGAATAGGACAACCCGAGAAACCACCACGAGAAGAGAATAGTAACATGCAGGAGATGTTCAGGATAATGATGGAGAAGATGGAAGAAAACAGCAAGAAGATGGAAGAAAACAGCAAGAAGATGGAGGAAAACTTGAAGAAGGACAACCAAGCAACCAAGGAAGAATTAAGCAAGAAAATGGATTCCACCGAAGAAAACTTGAACAAGAAAATGGATTCTACCACAGAAGAAAATAATAAAAGATTAGAAGATTTGAAGAATGATAACCAATCTTTAAGGGAAGAATTGAAGAAGGACAACCAAGAAACAAAAGAAGAATTGGGCCGTAAAATAGAAAGGACCAATAAGAGAATTGAGGAAACCAGTAAAAAGGTGGAAAAGAAAATGGAAGAAAATAAGAAGAATTTGGAAGAAAAGATGGAAGAAACCAATAAGAAAATCGAAAGTGATCATCAACAGTTAAGGAAAGAGTTAAGAGAGGACTACCAACGGTTAAGAGAAGAAATAAGGGAGGATAACCGACGATGGCATAAGGAAATGAAAGAAGACAGGGAAGAGGAAGAAGGGATAGAAAAGAATACAGACAAATCTTGAAGGAAGGTTTGAGTGAAATAGATAAAAACGTCACATCCTTGGATGAAGATTTGGATAAGACACTGGGCAACAGCAAACCAGAACGAAAGGAAATACCAAACAATAAAACAATGGAGCCAGTGATAGTGTTACTTGAAAAGAAAACGAACGGGAAGAAAGAAAATACTAAGGATATGGAAGTAAAACAAAAGAGAATGAAAAGAAGGCATCCAAAGAAATTAATGAAAACAAGGGAAGAAATGGAAATGATGAACCATGGTTTATTTGATAATGATAATATCCCTATTACCAACAATGAAGAAATCGTGAGTTCCAGAAATTATGGAAATAGATTGATGGTAATCTCAGAAATGGTTTACCAGCAGACAGTAGTTTACCACGGGGAAGTGATCAGAGGTAAATGGAATACAACAGGGATGGAGATATATGGTAGATTGTCAATGGTATCATTGATCATTGATGGACCAGAGACGTACTGGTATATAAAACACTATGATAGAGGGAGCCGAATAAGCTTAGCAGCCAACAAAGGAATAGCAGCTAGGAAAATTAAATACAAGACAAAGGCCAGAGATGTCACTAGTACCGGAACGATGATGAAAACTATGGTCATCCGGACAATGAGAGCAAATGAAGTGACAGACTACGGTTAAGTCTAATACCATACACCTCCACAAAAAGGGACTGATGTTATGATAACCGGCAACGGCAAAAAACTACGTCAAAGAAAAAGAAATTATGAGCAACTGTCCAACCTAATAAAAATCTTCAACCTGGGTATATAAAAGAAAAACAATTATAAGAAGTACATTTGAAATAAAGAAAAGAAGAGAGCTAATACCATATTTAGGGTAATAATATATGTTAACCATATTTATGAAAAAATATTATGAGTAATTGAATGTATGGAAGAAATAATATTAAAGTAAAAATTCAAAAATGAAGTAATGACTACTTACTACCTATTATTTAGAAAACAATTTATGAATCAAGAAGAAAATGAATTTTGAATTAAATCTCAAAATTTAAAAAAGAAGTAAGAACAACTTACAACCTTATCTTAAAACAACTTTAGAAATGAACAAGAAGAAAGGTAATTTGGATAAAACATTACAAACAATTATATATGGAACCAATTCTGAAAAACTTTCAAGAATAAAGAAATGGCAGTACAAACCACTGATACAATTTAAATGAATAAACTTATTGTGAAGTAAAATTAATGAGAATTTTATGTCAAATAAACAGAGATATTAAACATATGGCATTAATAATTAAGGAGTGCATTTGTATAAAAAGCAAGAGCAGAATAAAATTTTGAAAAAGAAAGGAAAAACTATATATAAATAAATCCATACGAAAAAATGATCATACAATAAATGTCAATTATTAGAAAGACAATTAAAAGAGTAATTGAAAAAACATAATACTAGTGGAACGATTCACAAGAATTAAGAAAGGAACAAAAATATAATACAAAATATATGCTACCAATGACCAGAAGGAGATTGCGATAACAGTCAAAAAATGACAGAGAATTAAAAACTTTACACTGAATAAGGAGTGATAATTATATTATACCAGCTTCCAATCACAAGGAGAAATAAAATGCCAGCAGAGCTAACCATTGAGAAAAATAACTGAGATAGAGATTCACTAAGATAGACATATTAATAGATCTGTTCGTATACGAAGTGAAATATCCAAAGATATTTAATTTTTTTTTATAGTCATAAGGTGGACTATTCTTATATAATTTTTATAAATGACTGTCTGAGATAAGTCCAGCAGTATTATTATGTATTGATCAGAGATGATTTACCTCTGTTATCAATAAATGACGTAGCATGGCCAGCAGAGTGTGAAGCCTACAGAGCCCCTCTGGACACTGCCCCAGCTAACGTATTAGGGAATTTTAGGGAATAAATATCCCAAGGATAAAGAAACAAGTTAAGAAGAAAATGGAAAAATAAAAAATAACGAACCTCAGATGACTATTACTATCAGTAAGAATCCAGTTAATAATGAAATATAGATAACCTCAAAAATATGGGAGAAAAAATTTTTAGAAATGTGAAGGAAGTAAAGAAATATAATTTATAATATAATGTCATAAGCAATTACTTCAGACAAACTAAGTATGATCTGAACTAATCACTTCTGGAAGAGAGCAATCTGTAGCGTGACAGATAATCCACACAAATGCATTACTCAATGATCATTAATAAAGCTCTAATATATGGAATATCCAGATGAGAATCAATTAAAATGCACTATTTAATAATATATTCACAAGAAAGGTTAAATAAAGAAAAATTCTGCAAATAATATAATAATACAAATTTAAAAACCCAGAAAACTAAAAATGATAACAACAAAATTACCCAGGTAAGATAGAAGCAGGCAATTAATATACCCCGTCAAAGAAACCAGACCAGAACAATCAAAGCTACTGAAGACAGAAGAAAGAAGAATAATTAAAACTAGAGAAGAAAGAAGACTAATTAAAGCTACTACTACAGAAGAAGGAAGAAAGAAGAACAATTAAAACTCAAAGAAGACAGAAGAACAATCAAAGCTACTGAAGACAGAAGAAAGAAGAACAATTAAAACTCAAAGAAGACAGAAGAACAATCAAAGCTACTGAAGACAGAAGAAAGAAGAATAATTAAAACTAAAGAAGAAAGAAGACTAATTAAAACTACTACTACAGAAGAAGGAAGAAAGAAGAACAATCAAAGCTACTGAAGACAGAAGAAAGAAGAATAATTAAAACTAGAGAAGAAAGAAGACTAATTAAAGCTACTACTACAGAAGAAGGAAGAAAGAAGAACAATCTAAGCTACTGAAGAAAGAAGAAAGAAGAACAATTAAAACTCAAAGAAGACAGAAGAACAATCAAAGCTACTGAAGACAGAAGAAAGAAGAATAATTAAAACTAAAGAAGAAAGAAGACTAATTAAAACTACTACTACAGAAGAAGGAAGAAAGAAGAACAATCAAAGCTACTGAAGACAGAAGAAAGAAGAATAATTAAAACTAAAGAAGAAAGAAGAAGGAAGTGAGACGACCCATATAAAACAAAAACCCCATAGGGAAAGAACCCCAAAACCCCCAAAACCAATAAATGCCCAAAAAAGAAAGTATAACACATTAAAAAACCATATCACTGTAAAACTGACAAAAAACTAAAAGTGTTAGCAGTAGTAAATATTAGTGCATTCAAAAAGTTATTGTGTAATGTGTATGAACAAATCTTCACAGTTCCCCCATGGTTGAATATTTCATATTAAAAACTAGAAAAAGACTAGTAAATATAGTAATAATTCACCATGGAAAAGTGTAAGTGATCAAATTATAACTAATAAACTTTAAGAAAGGTGCATGAGTAGCAGTACAAAGTAACAAACTTTAAGTTTTGTGAACGGTGTCTACTTTGATAATGAAGAAGTAATTTTACTAATAAAAAGCTACTAAAACTGTATGAACATTCCATAGAATGGAATATAACTTAGATAGCCAGGGTTATACTTTAAGAGGGGGCATAAATCTTATAAAATGGGGAATTACAGAACTAACTGTTTATGATGAAGTTGTAGAAGGTATTAACAATTATATATGGATCCAAATGTTGGGTTACAATTAAATATAGCATTTAGATAAGTAAGGGTTAGTCATAAGAAATATTAGTATTATAATTGTTATTTTATTGTTCATGTTAATTTAGGAATGCATTATCTAAAATTAGATATCATTCCAATGTTGTAGAAATACTTTTTATTATGTTATTAGGTGATATACCAAAACAATGTTATTAAGAACACAAGTTTTATATATCTGGGTGTTATATTTTAATTGTATAATCTATAATTACTGTTATGCCAGATCAGAGAACTAATTTTTAATCAAATATATCAGAGTCAGAAGTCAGAGAAGGAAATAAAATAATTACATTAGTAAAACATTTGGAAATTAGCTACACATCAGATCTAGGCCAAAGAATAAATTTAAACTGCAGAATAATTAACAAACCTAGTCTTCTAAACCAGATAAAATGACAATATTTAGGCAAGATAAACTCAACATATTAAATACTATGTAAATAAGGCTTTCTAGAGATATGGTCATTATATGAGTAAAATTATTTAATTGTCTAATAAGATACCATTAAAACTGAAATAGATTCACTGACATTTTCCTAAGAGGAGTCATATACAATTGAATTATATAAAAAAACCATCATTAGTATACTAAATTGCAATAAAATAAGTGAGAATTGATAATTATACAAATTTCAGATTTCATAGAATAATAATTATATTACGTAAAATGGCTATTATTTACATAGAAGACAGGAAGTATAATTTTAGGCCTACCTCCCAAAAAATTATAAGAAATATTATTTTCAGATAAAACTTTGTAATACTAACTTAATTACTATCAAAATAAGTAGAATAGAATAGTGAAAACGAATATGTATTTTATATTTCAAACAGTTAAGTAATAACGAATTTATTTTATGAGATAATGTACATTTTTAAAGTGTATCGGAAGTTATGGCAATTTTAAACAATGTCTGAAATATATTATATAGGCTAAGATTTTCATGAGATGAAGGAAATCCACACAGTTAATTATTATACATGGTAGAGAACACTTGAACGAGGTTTTGCTCCTATTAACCTATATAAGAAGCAGAAATGGCGTGCGGTATATAAAAACCTAGTCTTCAGTGAAAATTTTTAACTTTTTCAATTTTGAGTTTAAATGTTAGAATCAGTGAGCACAAACCATAACACGATTAAAATACAGTAAAACAGAACAATATAGGACTAAATTATTAAATTAACACCATCACTAATAATTATTACTAACGAAACGAAAAGTGTTAGTTACAACCCATTTAACCAAAGTGAAGTTAGACATTATCACACACATTTAAACAAAGTGAACTACGAAACACTGAACCTGGAACACTCAATTAACACCAGAAGGAAGATCCACAATTGCTGAGACGAGGAAACGGTGAAAAGGCAGCATTTATTACAAGAAATATTCGTCGAGGCAACTACGTACAACCTACTCAGTCGGCAGGCGGCCATCTTTGTCTTCTCCGCCTTCTATGCGAGTTTGACCAACTGAACATTGAATCGTCACTGGTTCGAATTTTATAATATATAAACATTCAATATTATTTAATAACATTGTAATTTTTAATTTTAAGACCTTTAACTGTAAGTGTTATACTTTCATGACCCTGACCTTCTCTGGCTTTTTATATAATTAATCGTTAAAAGAACCTATTTTTATAATACCAATATAAAATTCATAGATCGACCGGCCCTGAGCGAGTCGATACGGCATGGTAACATTGTTTTCAATTGAGCAAATTCCTTATTTTGTTGAATAAACGTTTGTTATCTAGTAAATTGAATTTGATTTCTCTAATAAAAGGACATAACCATTAATTATTAAAGAAAACTCGACAACCTTTAAAGGCAGTATATGCGAACTACTACATTTCAAGAGTAAGAAGAAGAGAGCCGTTCGCGCCTAATTTGAAATTAACTGGATTGTCTTTTTAATAAATTTACAGAAGGGAAGATTATTACTAGAATACACACCATACCATCCTATTTATAATTACAGTCAACAATCACAATTTATTTCTAAATTTTAAGAATATAAACACATCGAAAACAATTTTTTCAGAATTTATTTTATTTTTTATAAATATAAATTTTAAATTTATATCACCTTTCAAATTGCTGTAACAGCAACATACACCTAGAATATTTGATAACAATATTATCCAGGAACATTACCAAATCGACGTCTCCCAGAGCGGAACGTCACTACTACACATACGCACCATAAAAATTATTCTGGGTAATATTATACCAGAAAACCATTACAATTACCATTATATATTACAAAAGTGAAGACCAGTAGTGAGAGCCGAACGAAGGTTAGAAGACATTAGCTACATTACTACACACAATAGTGAGAGTACAATTCTCATACATCAACTATTTATTTATTTTTATATTTAATATTTATCGTATTATTCCAAAATTGGCGAGTCCAACTTGTGGGGCTCGATTACCGCAGAATACCAGAACAAGCAACACTTTATAAATTTAATTATAATTTGTAATAAATAAGATATATTACAATATATATATACCTTGTTGCAGTCATTACATGATAGCCTGTATACACCTGTTTGTTTCTCTATAGGTATTTTGTCTGTTGATTTAAGAATTTTTTGTAAGTTATTATTGGTACGGAAAATCACTTGGAAATCAAACTAGCTTAAATTGTTTTTTAAAATAAGCGGCACTATATTTGTATACTCTGCTGATATATATTTCACATTATTAGTGTTTCTATTAATTTTAAGTTTATTTTTATTATTATGTTTGTTTTTTAAATGTTTCAGCAATAGTGTTCATTAATGTGCTACTGAATCGGTTTCTTGTGGTTATGTATTTTATGGTATTTAATTCATCTTTAAAATCATCTGTTTCCAGTATTACATTTTTATATTTTTCATCTTTTTAGTTGTTAGAGGTTGGTAATACGTTTATTATTTTTCCGCTTGCAGACGAGCCCGAGCCCTAGCCCCGAATACGAACCAACTGAGACCGAAATGAACGAGAACTAGACCGAAATGAATGAAAATTAGACCGAAACGAACGAGAAATAGATCGAAAAGAACGAGAAGTAGACCGAAACGAACGAGAACTTGACCGAAACAAACACGAACTAGACCCAAATGAACGGGTGAGAAATATTTTACAAAACATTTTCGCGCGCGCGCACACACACACACACCAACATTACCCACATCCGCGGCCTCTGCGTACAACATGGGGAGGATCCGAGGCCATCGATGGCCTGGTGGGGAAAGTAGTGGCGAGCTGTTGAAGTAGGTCAAGGAAACGTACTGTTGCGCCATATCACCGTGACTCATTACGACACGATTCGATCTATAGAACTGTTGCGTCATATTATTGCGCAAAAGTATCACACACACACACACACACACACACCAACAGTACCCCCATCCGCGTCCTCCGCGTACAACATGGGGAGGATCCGAGGCCATCGATGGACCTTAGAGAGGGGGTGGGTAGTGGCGAACTGACGAAGTAGGTCAAGTGGAACCGTTGCATCATATTGCGCAACAGTATGGTGCAATAGTTACTTTCTTAGTAGAAGAATAGTGAGGTGGAGGGAAGATTGTCCGTATATATAAACGGGAGCTCGTTCGCTATACCCTTCAGTCTTATCTAAACACTCGCGAGCGACACGTCGTCCAGAGCCCGAGCTAGTTAACTGCAGCGTTCCTCGGTTTAATATAAGGTGATATCGGTCATGTTTTGTATTTATTTTTCTTTATTACTTTTTTATGTTTGTATATATTATTTTTTATAATATCTACGATTATTTTTCTTAATTATACTATTTACATTGATTAAGCATTGTATTTCTGTATATGACCTAACACACACACACACACACACACACACACACACACACACACACACACACACACACACACACACACACACACACACACACACACGCACGCACGCACGCACACAGCCTGCCACGCCCCCTCAGTATAACACGGAGAGTATATTGAAACATAGGCCGGGGGATGACAGGGGGTAGAGTTGTTGATGACCTCGACAGCCAGTGTTGTCATTGAAACAATAGACGTTACTGAAACAACAGGTGGCACTAGAAAACAATGAAACCATTGTTTCAACACTGAAACAATAGACGCCGCCTAAAACGATGACCCCATCGTTGTTTCTGTGACGTCACTGGCTGTATATGTAGGTCAAGAGAACATCTATTCGTCACGTCACTTGTGACGTCATGATCAGTTGTTCGTGACCTCATCACCCTGACAACACTGGCTGTCAAGGTCATCATGACGTCATCACCCTAACAACACTGGCTGTCAAGGTCATCACCACCACCACCACCGCCCTGGAGGATTTTTGAAGGCGGAGGAGGCGGCAGCCTTAATGAGGAGTATGAAGTATATACTATAGTATACGTTTATATTGTACTATACGTTCATCACAATTTAACAAAATAACATTAAGGAAAACCTTAACGAATTAATTATTGTTAAACACTATTCCGGGGCAGAACACTAGTACTTTAAATAACATTTTAAAAACTGAAGAAAAATTTAACTTATTTCCAGCTTTCGTTCGTTGCGATGTGTGTCAGAGACTGCCGCTAGGAGCGGTGACAGCTCTGTTGTGTGAGTTTGTCCGTTCTGCAAAATGTTCAGAGATTACATGCGATTCAAATTGTGTCTGTTCATTTAGACTGTTGTTTTCATGTACTTCTGTTTGTTTGTATATTTCACGTTTTTCAGAGAGGGTTTGTTGTGTGACAAAACAATGATCTTTCAACCATTTCATACAACGGCGCCAACTTTAAAAATGGACTGACAGCGCCCGTCTGGTACAGTGGTTTTACATTCAAAATCCTCGGATGTCACTTTCCTCCAAACATTATAAAATGGCTCTCAAATCTTGGATAGGAGTCCACCAGCATCTCTCGGCACTCTTCCAACTGAATGCCGGTGTTTCCTAGGACTGTGCGAATAGCTCCTAACTGAATATCCTATTCAGGCAAAACATGCCCCCCCCCCCCAAGTAACAAAGTAATGTCATATCCGACAGTGGGACTGGCCTAGTACGCAGATGATACAGCCTACTGTGTCTCCGCTGAAAATTCCCAGCAGGTCCGATCAAGATTCCAGAAGCTTTTACAGCCTATCTTTGACTAATGTAACAATTGGAGAATTTCAGTAAACACGGACGAAACACAACTCTGCGTATTCAATATTCCACACTTCTTTACGACCGCAGTTCTCGGCGGTCCATCAACCATTGTTCCGAAGCGTGATTGCAAGCATCTGGGCGTTACGCTTGACTCCAAATTAACCTGGCGTGATTGCAAGCATCTGGGCGTCACGCTTGACTCCAAATTAAGCTGGCGAGAGCCTATCAACAGGACTACTGTCCGAGTCAGCAGACGAATCCGAACGCACAGGATCCTTGGCAAAAATGACCCCTGCTCCAGCCAGATACTTAACAGTATCTACACACAGCGTACCTATCCTCTTTCTTGGCGTATGCGCACCCGATTCTGCTGACTGCCGACCACGATCACCTGAGGCCTTACCGAATAATAGAACGGCTAGCTCAAAGTATAATATACTCTCGGCGAGCTCCCCCTCCTAACTCGCACCAGGAACAAATTACTGTAAGCAATGAATACACTCTTCCCGCCCTTGATTCCTTCCTATACAAAGTAAAACGAAAATACGCAAAGACTGCCACTGTACCCGAGCCCCACAGTCCAGTCCACAGCAGTTTCCATTAATTCGTCGTACCAGAAACACGCAACGTCCCTCTTTCCTCATAACCCGCCTGCTAGCACTTGCCTGCATATCTCACACAAACAACACAGCTTCCTACCTATACTAATTACCTAGTCCGGCTCTATCCCTAATCCCCTTCCCGACAAGTACTCCTCCTTAACCAGTCTCCCGCCGTACCCTTGACGCAACATTGACGCTCCTCTCTAACATTAGCGTCCTGCGCTTCTCGGTCAGACGCCGTTCCATAATTCTAGTTTGGAAATCATCATCATCATAATCACTCCAAGCACTAAGCCTTAGACCCGTTCCGAAACCCATCTCCTTCTTGGTCTACCGACATCTCTCATCCCAGTAGGGTGATAACGCAAGGGAACCACGAGTAGACGGATATCAGGCATGCGATTCAAGTGTTCACACCATGTCCTTCTGTGGTCTTCAATCTTCTGGTGCAATGATACAATGTTTAAATTGCGTCTAATGTCCTCGTTCCTTCTTCGATCCAAGAGAGAAAAACGGTGCGTCCCTCTTAGAAATTCCATTTTGGCTGCTTAAAACCTCTGTACGTCCCTTTTATCAAGCCTCCACATCTCAGTAGCATACATGAATGTGGAGACAGCCACAGTTTTATAAAATTTCATTCGGGTATCCTTCCGTGTTTTACTTTTCAGGAACCTATGAATCGTTCCACAGATGCGTCTAAATTTTGTCAGCTTACTATCCCAATCGATATCAGCTCCATGTGAGATATTACAAGCTAGGTAATTAAAATGATTAACCTGATGCATCTGATTATTCACAACTATCTTCGTTCCTATAGGATACCTGCCCTGAAATCCCATCGTTTTAGATTTTGTAACAGAGGTCTGTAGCCCATAGTCTTGTATGATGCTATTGAACGTAAATATCGCCCGCTGTAACTGGTCTTCTGTTTTCCGTATCATTACCTCGTCACCTGCATAAAGCAATGCATTCACATGGGTATTCGCTGAAGTGATATTTGCGAGTCAACTTTAGCTAGTTTGGCACTCACTAAAGCAATAACAATGACCCTCAAAGTGGCTGTCCTTCCACAAAAATCACATAGTTACATATGTCCTTCACCTGTCGGCCGTGGTGGAGCCACTACTCTCAACGGCCGGCGTGCGTTGTTGTTCGTTAAAAAAAAAAAAAAAAACGGTGGAAACCGAAAACAGCTCGAGACTTGTCCAACCGGACAAGCCTCAAACAGTACAAAACTCCTAGCGGAGGTCTCTGTTGTAGCTCAGTGTAGCTCAGAACCAGCAAAAGCTGCCTCACCCAAGAAGGTAACAATATTTTTAAATTTAGAAAAATTATTATCTAAGACTCTAGTATTCCGCATCAGCACAAGTGGATGTACATGTCATGGACAACACACCCTAGGACAACAACAATACGAAACTCCAAACAATTTCGGACCCGAGTTTAGATAAAACTTTCATTATTGTCATTGGCAGAACACACCGAAAAATTTATTTTGATTGTTCGAGTCACTGTGTGTAGTCACAATCACAATGAAGCTTTAAAAAACAAAATTATATGACATAAATATATTTCGTATTTACTAAAATAATTCAATATTTATCATTTTAGAAATGAAAAGGTTAAACTTCAAAACTGTGACCTTTATAATACATGGTAACTGAAATTCCAATTACAGCTTACTGTATTCATGTTGCTACCACCGATTCCGGACAATGTGCCTCCAGCTGGTCTGAAAGTAGTGGGTTTTATTGTTCGCTTTTCTCTACTCTACTGAACTAGAAAATTGACGGAAAATTGGTTTTGCATTGTAAAATAGTTGCCAGAATAAACTGAAACAGTTGTGTGTAGGAACCCAAATACTCTCATAAAATTCTTTTTGAATAAGCTGTCAGGTTCGAAAAAACCCTATCTCATTCAATAGTTATTATCGCTTTCATTATTTGATATGCTTTAATACTTTGTTAATCATCATCATATCCTACAAGGATTAAGCAAAAAAAATAGTTTGTTTTGGTCCTAAGCAGATAGACTAGAGCTGGTCAACACTTCTTCGGACGACCCACACTTCTCCGTTCTAATAGTTGTTTACGGATGCAGCAATCGTCCATTCTCTGAGGATTTTAAAAATATTTTAGCCGATACAGACCAATTCTATGGAGTGTACTCATAATTTCTAGTTCCTGCCGTATATCAGTACACTTCTTCTATCTTGAAGAGCATATCTTGCCACGTGCCAGAGAAACCTTATTTCGGCCGTTAGAATACGACGGGCCTGGAATTTCGTTAAAAATAGATTCTCAAACCCATATAGAGATGTGGGGGGGGGGCATCAGCTCTTATAAGTTTAGGCGTGTTTCTTTACTCGTTGATTTTAGACTTCTCCTGATGTTCCGGTACTTATGTAGCTTATTCACCACATCAGTGTTTGTAATGTAAGTCGTATTATAGCCCTCCAGAACAGTACCATCTGAAACAATATTTGCTGGTACGGTGTCAGATCCATGAAAAACCATCGAGTTGATCATCTGTGTAGAGATATGTGATTTGGAAACCTTGCAGATTCTATCCAGTGACGCTTTCCGGTAACTGTAAGCCGCTTTACGAGTTTGGTTCGACAAGATAGCCTAATCGTTGTTACCATGCTACAACCGTGCCATAATAACCATGCTACAAAGTTATGAAAAGTTAAAATTATGAATGAAAGTAAAAAGCCAAAGCAATGGCCTTTAAAGGTAAATATCCAGTGAGGACTAAGATAGCTATAAACAACAGCGCTTTAGAACAAGTGAGCCGTTTCAAATATCTCGGCTGTGCAAGTAACCTGTGAATCTGAATGTGATATAAGAGACAAGATAAATAAATTTAGCAATATTTTGTGGTACGATTCATAGAAATCGTAGAAATGAAACAAGACACATCACAAGTATTATATTTTATAAAACGATTGCAATACCCACCTTGATTAATGCGAGTGAGGCGTGGGTCATGACAAAAATGGAAAGCGGCAAGATTCAGAGTGCTGAATTGCAGTTTTTTCGAAATACTTTAAATTATACATTGCAAGATAAAAATAAGGAATGAAGATATCAGAGCAGAACTCGAAGCAAAGGACATAAATTAAATTATTTCAATTTACAGAAGACAATGGTGGGGTCAGTACAAAGTACTCATAAGGATAGTCAATGTCCCTTGGTATATAAGGAACTACAACCTACAGAGAGACCTCAATGTAGAAGATGTCAGCGAAATAATAACAAAATACGCAAACAAACATGATCTGACAGAAGCCACATGATCTGGTATCGCAATAGAAAGCAATTAATATGTACAGATCCACGTGAGAGAAATACATAATAATCTTGGGATTAGCCACTGTCCTTCACCCCATCACCCGTGAAGGAAACACGAAGGAGAATTAAGGAAGCATTAAGGAGTTGTAGCATTAAGGAAGATGTTTTCAGTTGGTTAGAGTCCCACACTACTAGGAACTACGGGGTTCCTAGTTTCTTTAGAGATTTTCACCTACCGTCGTAAAAAAATAATGAAAAGAAAAGATGTATAAATCAAAATATGTATTTGTAGAACCATTTTCGCTTAGACAAGAGAAATATAACTCACTGCTCCGTAGAAGCAACAGTGTGCTACGCTTTCATTTCTCTGGAGGGGACTTTGTATTGAATAAACAAGCGCGTTTTGTGTACTGCTTACAAGAGTACAATGTACGGGGCCAGTTCATTGACTTGAAAAGCAGTTAACTCATTCATATTTCACAGTTTAATTTCAGCCCGGGGAGTGGGGTGGAAAGTACCCTAGATAGATAGTGTAAAAGAAAAATTGCAATTTGTTAGTAACACGTATATGTTGTTTAACCATACAGATCGGGATATATGTGGATTTAATAAATCCATCACTGTATATTTGCTTTTATTTTTTCTTTAATTACTACCAAGAACAATTGTATACAATAACAAAACATGTATTTTATTAACCAACATTCTGTATTCAAAATAACGTCCTCTCTTCAAATCACAAATTATATGGTTTCGACGGTGTCACTGATCGTCGTATGGTACAGTGGAAAACGAAATACAAGACACCAAGTCACTAATCACTTGCTTTAATTATCAAAATGACAGTTTATAATCAATTTGTACAATAATCCGAATCTGTCCACACGCAATAATAATGTCAATTAATAGAGTACCGCACAATTATAAAACGGTAACATCTTCGTCACAATACTTCGAACGTCACTTGAGTAAATCGCAACCCAAACTGAAACTAAGCGGCAGCAGTCGTTCTTTAAATAGATAGCACGAGTGTTCCAGACTAATATATTATACGCGTCAATACTACTATAGAAAATACTAGAGCGTGATTGCTTGCTGACACCAAGTCACTAATCACTTGCTTTAATTATCAAAATGACAGTTTATAATCAATTTGTACAATAATCCGAATCTGCCCACACGCAATAATAATGTCAATTAATAGAGTACCGTACAATTATAAAACGGTAACATCTTCGTCACAATACTTCGAACGTCACTTGAGTAAATCGCAACCCAAACTGAAACTAAGCGGCAGCAGTCGTTCTTTAAATAGATAGCACGTGTGTTCCAGAATAATACATAATACGCGTCAATACTACTATAGAAAATACTAGAGAGTGATTGCTTGCTGCCTTGAACACCTTGCGCGCGGACCGGTGAAGTTTGGAACAGCCTCGGTTGTTAACTCATGATAATTGTCCAGTGGCGAAGTTACATGGAGGCAATTGAGGCAATGCCTACCCTAAAGAATTCTGTAGAATAAAAATTATAAATACGTATGAACTACATAACGTAAAGATTATACATTGTTACCGCGACTGTCGAATTTATTAAAACGAAACGTGCTTTACTGAGCGACCGCTAGATGGTGACAGGTGAGACTCGTCATAGCTCGTTTTAAAGCGAATGAGGCAACCTGAACTTGCCTCAGCGTTTTTTGTATACATCGTATGTAAGCAATGTGCAGGTTTGATAGGGAAGTGAAGGGAGGGGGGATTGTCACGCGCTGTACACATAGAGCGTTGAGGCATGCCTCACTTCCGTGGTCCAAACAGTTAAGTTAAAGCGCCTGTGTTGTTTATAAGTGTTTAATTTATGCAGTTATTAAAAGTTTCCCTGTTATTCCGCTGAACTAACAGATGATCAAGATTGTTATTTGAATTATTTGTAACACTAAACATATATATAGAAACTAATCAAGTTTAAAATTTTGAAGTTCAATCAGTTGTATTATTGTGTATGACTAATACAAGGATTGTTCAATAGACACACGTATAGAGCTGTAAAGCATTTTTTATTCAACGATTTTAAAAAAAAAGAAGTCTCCATTAACATTAAGACATGAGTTGCACTGTTGCACTACCCTGTAGATTCCCTGCTAGTAAAATTCTTACGGCTGTTTGTGGAACCATTCGGTTACAGCAAACTCTACCTCAGCGTCCGATTTAACCCACCGTCCTTTTAGTGATTCCTTAAAAAAAATTTAAGATAAGATTTTTGCCTACCCATTCATTAACTACTAGCTTCGCCAGTAAGCAAATTGATGTCCATTTTTTCGGCTTGCACGCGTTATGTTGGTGTGGGTTTCGGCACTTTCCATTTAAAAAGCGTGCAAACGTAAGAAAATAAACATGAGTGAGGCCAGAAATAACGTGAATTGTGTGTGTGTGTGTGTGTGTGTGTGTGTGTGTGTGTGTGTGTGTGTGTGTGTTTGTGTGTGTTTGTGTCTTACCTGCCTTTTTATTGCCGTATTAAATGAAAAATATTATATTACATTAAAATGAAAAAATTATAATTTTATTGCCTGGCAACAAAATTATTTTATTTTTAACAATTACCATTGTTTCAAAAAGTTTAAATAAATTTTCAAGTACTTTACTCTTGTTAAAACGTAAAAGGTTGCAGGTAAACTACCCCTTCCCCTTAACCGATCTTCACCAAAATCGGAAGTCCTTGAGACCTCTACAATTCAGGGACGTATGCAAAAAAAGTATTTGATTCTGTTTGAATTTGCGGCTGTTATCGTTTGCCATTAAATACGCTTGATAAAAAACGTTGCAGGTAAACTACCCCTTTCCCTTAATATGTATGCAATATGTACGCACACACATACGTTACAACTGGGCCCTGCTGGGATAGCCGACACACATGTAGAATGTTCTCTAATGACGTAGCAATATTGTTACGACGGTCACACAGTGGAAACAGAATAACTGACACCAATGTAGTCACTAATTATGAAATTTAATTAGACACAAAGAGCAGCTACAAATCAACATAGCACTTTTACACAACAATTCAAGTAAAATATGTCCAACACAAATGAAATGTCGCCGTATTACAGTTCCGCACTAATTAACACAACGATCAAATCGCCGTAATATTTCGATTCGGGCTTGAATAAATCGCCAGCTGTAACTGAACTGATAAGCCGATCGCTGGCGCTTATTTCTACCCATTAGATATTCCAGATAAGTACATCTGTAGCCCTGGATCTGAATGGTAGGCTCTCAGGTGACATTCCAATAAATAAGGGAGTTAAGAAGAGATGCTGTGTTTCCCCAACCATGTTTAATAGATACATTGACGACATGTTGAAAGCTTAGAAAACCAGAGTAATTTCGAGAATACAGCTTAACAAATCAATTTGCATAGGTTCCCTGCTATATGCAGGTGACATAGTTGTTATTCAAGAAAATGAGGATGATTTATAAAGAGCTATGTTTCAATTACAAAAAGTGGCAAGAGAGTATTCACTGACAATAAGAAAAACCAAAGCCATGGCCTTTAAAGGTAAATATCCAGTGAGGACTACGATGATTATAACCAACAGCTCTTTAGAACAAATGAGGCGTATCAAATATCTCGGCTGTGCAGTACGCTATGAATCTGAATATGATACAGAAGAGAAGATAAATAAATTTAGGAAAGCTAAGTTTATGATACGACTCATAGAAATCTTAGAAATAAAACAAGAGACAGGACAAGGATTAAATTTTGTAAGACAATTTCAATACTTACATTGACATATGCGAGTGAGGTCATGACGAAAAAGGAATGCGGCAAGATTCAAAGTGTTTGAAGTTTCTTCGAAATACTTTAAATTATACATTGCAAGATAGAGTAAGGAATGAGGATATCAGACCATAACTCGAAGTACAGGACTTAAATATAAAATTATTTCAATTTACAGAAGACAATAGTGGGATCGTCTGCAAAGGATAACAGAGGATCGATTGCCGAAAGCGGCACTGAACTATAAAGCCATTGGTAGAAGAGATATGGATCGTCCGAGGATGAAATGGGTGCCGGAATAAGTTTATTAACCTGATCCTTGAAGAAAAGAATAAGAAGATTAAGGTTCCAGATATATCTACTACTTTCCAGCCGACGATTAGAGAAGCGTGCAAAACAGCTCGGAATTAGCTAGTAGCTATGCCAGTGCATGACCTTCACATAATGTGCCGAGTGGCGTCGTCTGGAACAGTCTTGAATGATGCCGCGTACTTTAAGTGTCATGTAATGGTGTTTCAGTTCGGCATAGTAGTCATTTGTACCATTTCAGCATAAATTTACTATGTTCCATGTTCCTAAATTCGACAAATTAGGAAAAGTTTCTAAGGGCCAAAACGTTAATGACGTGTGCATAAAATCGCAAAAATTCATGACGGCCATCAAATTAAAGAGAATTTTAACTAATATATGAATGTAGTGTTCCGTGTTAAAAGTTTCAACATTTTAGAATACCAAAGCTATAAAAGAATATAAAAAATTTGGAAAAATGTGAAAATCCGGCTAAAGGGACTGTAACCCAAATAAAAATGTTTGGAATTTTTAATGTTCGTTGTTTTAATTGTGTGCTCATGAGCATTGTACATTGTCTGATAACAGGATATTATGAGCGATGCTATCTGGAACAATTCTGTTTTAAGTCTTCAAAAGAAAACAAAAACATATAACAGTGCAATGAGGCCTGAAACTCAGCAGCTACAAGACAAACACACAGTTAGCTTGAAATAAAGAAGTTGAGAAGAATTGTAAGCAAAACATGCAGAGAATAACAACAATAAATATTCGAGTAAAGCGTAAAATGATAGACGTGCGTTGGCACAGCGGAACGGGAAGACAATAACTCTGTAACGACAGCTTGATAGTATGAACGGTGACTGGATTAGTCAAGAAAACGAAACGAGAGAATCGTGCGAAAGGTAAAAAATTTGACAGTCAAAAATGAGATGGAGAGATAGTATCGCGTGGTAAAGTTGTTTAGGCATAACAGAACCTTCAGTACGAAAAGAAAGAAAAGAAAAAGAAAGAAGAAGAACCTCAAGGTAGTATTAGTAGTGGTAGTGTGGTGGTGGTGGTGGTGGTGGTAGTAGTAGTAGTAGTAGTAGTAGTAGTAGTAGTAGTAGTAGTAGTAGTAGTAGTAGCAGCAGCAGCAGCAGCAGCAGCAGCAGCAGCAGTAGCAGCAGTAGTTGTAGTAGTAGTATCGTAGTAGTAGTAAGTGATGATGAAGAAGAGGAGGAGAAGAGTGATGATGAAGAAGAGGAGAAGAAGAGTGATGGTGAGGTGGAGGAGGAGGATAAGAAGGAGTAGAAGAACGAGAACGAGAGTATAGTCATCTATTAAGAATTTTTCGCCTTACAACGAGAAGGATGTACTTGTACGATTTTTACTCAAGTCTATTTTCAACTTATACCCTCATTTTAAGATCTTATTTTCTGCTATTACTACAGAAAAATTCAGGATCGGAGTATTTCTCAGTAACCACGATTTACTCCGAACTCTTTGTATCTTCAACCCTTTTAATTAGTAAAATTATTTGAGATTTCGTAAGTTAAGTCATGAAAAGAAATAACGAACCTTCTCAGAACCACTGATATTCTTGTCTGTTTCATTTTCCACTTCCAAGAAAGACACACAGAGAATATCTATACAATGCTAGTACTGTGTGATTATCGGTTTTCCTTTGCGGCACAACAACTCACTAAAAAGTCGCAAAAATATTGGAGACAGCAAATGAATAGGAAGAACATGAACACTGATATAAACCGTATTGACTAAACGTCTACTCATCAGTCGCACGCAAGATAACAAAACTCACTTAAAACAGCATGCACTGTTTAAAAACACGGAGACAAGAAACCGCATAGACTAAACACCCGTCGCCAACTAAGGCATAATGAACACGTAGAATGAAATCCTGTATTGTACAGACAGGGACAAAGAGCCTCCGTTACAGCGTAATTTGTGGTCATAATGAATCGTAATTACGATTCTTGAGTACAAAATAGACTAACACTGTTTATTACGTAAGGTATGACAACAGCAATCTGGCTGGTTATGCTTCTTTTATGAAAGGAATAGTCATGTCAAAGAAACAAGTTTTTTGTACTTTTATGAACTGAAAGGAATTTTTTCAATTCTATGCTCACATTGCCGCCCTCCTGGCTATGCCTCCCGGTGCGGGTGCTCCCTTGGCCCCCTCTAGCTACGCCTCTGCCACCGAAGGAAGGGGTCCCCCCTGCGCTCGAAAGCAGTGCGTATCTGGGTGGGGTCTTAGACCCACGGAGGTCACCCGCAATCAAGCAGAGAGCGTTCGTCAGCCGAGGTACAGAACTGTCTAAAAACAAAGGTCATAGCTCTCCAGTTTTGAAATTTGGCGATGAATCGACAAGTCGTCTCCATATAAATAAAACTGTTGAGGAAACATCGGGAACAGTTCAGGATGTGGACTGAAGGAAACTAAAGACTAAAGCGGGCTGTGTCCGTTAGAAGAAGAACAACAACGTTCCTTGTAAGCCCGAGGTTACGTCATTAAAGACGGTTCTTCGTCTGTCGCTCAGTTTCCAAAGACCGATTTTACTTCCATGTTCCATAAGGAAATGGAAGTATGGTCATGGCGAAAAAAATCGTGTTCGAGATAATTGCAGATTCTGATTGTACTACCCTCAAAACATGAAAAAATGTCATTTTTCGAAAAGTGTGTGTGTGTGTGTGTGTGTGTGTGTGTGTGTGTGTGTGTCTGCCTGTCTGTGTGTAGAATTTTTCTATGTCAAACGATAACTGCCGCAAATTAAAACATAATCAAATGATATTTTGCATACAGTTCTAAATTGTAGAGGACTTGAGGCCTATTGATTTTGGTTAAGTTCGATTAAGTTTACTTGCAACGTTTTACGTTTTAACAAGAGTAAAGTGCTTAATTTTGATAAATAAAGTGTCCTTAAAAGAAGGTCATAATAATCCACTGTAGAAAGGTAGATGAAATATCTATAAATGAAAAGGGTAGTTGAAGGGGAGGGGGTAATTTTGTATAAATTAAAATGGTACTTGATGATGGAGAAAATAAATTTTATAAGTTTTATATGTGTAATACGTTATTGACAACAAAGAAGTAGTTTCTATGGAAACATTTCATTTCACTTATCAAAATTCTATATTTTTCATTTTAATTTAAATTACGTACTCGTATACACACAGGCAAGACACACACACACACACACACACACACACACAACACACAAGTCGCGTTACTTCTGGCGTCACTCATGTTTATTTTCTTACATTTGCACGCTTTTGTTATCGATTTGCTTCCTGTGGATCGCTGGGCAGTGTAACTGCACGTGTTTACAGAGGAACGGTTGGTTCATAGACAGACTTTTTTTCGTCTTTAGGGAATGAACCCTCTGCAAGATGCTCAAGGTCCATGACTTCGGAGCGCTTCGGAGGAGGGATGATTATCTGCGTAGTTCGATTTCTTTATAAGAATATAGTAAGCCTACCTAATTGTTATGGATAAAGTGACTGAAAATAACATTATATTAAACGACTGCCCCATAATAACAAAAACATCTATAAATAGTGAAATTAGTTTGAGGGTGGACGATATTTTCTTAGAAATTACCAAACCGAATTCAAGTAAATTATTTTAAACATTAATCTTACACATGGAAGTCATGTATGGTTCTCCATACCGATTCTTTTTATCGTTGTATGATCAGAATTAGAGACTGTGCACAGCCTAGTTTCATAAAATCATGGCGCATTTTTCAGTTCACGACATAAATTTATTCTATGATTACTATATTATTTCAATTCTTCACACTTTTTTTAAATGAAATAATTCAAAGAGAAACGCAACAACTTTAACCTAATTCAAATTTCAATTACATTTGTTTATTCATGCTGTTACAATCGACAGCGGGCAATGTGCCTCCAGCTAAGTTTGAACGTAGTGGCTTATGTTGTTCTCTTTTCTACTTCTGTACTTTACTGAACCAAAACATTGCTGGAACATTGGATTTGAATAGAGAAAGTTGTGAAATAGTTGCCAGAATAGACTATAAAGGAAAAGACAGATAGCAAACGTTATGTCAACGAAATGTCAACAAAATTTAAGTTAAATATTGGGTTGATTAAGCAAAACGCACTCGCTAGTTACTATCTCTTTATTTTTGAAATTACATTGTTATATTCTTACATTATTACAGTGTTACATTCTTGTGATCTCAAGTTCTTATTTTTCACAAATCTGTGGTGTCATCTTTTATTTTTGAAGGTAATCTACATTAAAGGTTGACATAATGACTCTGCTATCTCAGGTTTGCAGTACATAACAAATTATAGACGTTATACAGTACAAGTTTATTTTATTACGTATATTTTCATTACTTATATTTCTTATATTTATATATTGACTGTGTCTTAGAAAACTGGCAGATGTGTCTTCCAGAACATTTTATGTTTGCTCACTATACAATTGACACTTTGTTGTTTGCGGACGATCAGGCTATTCTGTCGGACTTTGAAAACAGATTGCAGATGGGGATACATTTGTTAAATCGAATCATCAAAGACCCTGGATAGCAGATCAAAGACACTTAAGACCAAGGTGATGGCTTTTCGTTCAACTGGTCCCGTACGGGCAAAAATTGTGACAGATTGTCCTGGAACAAGTTAGCAATTTTGAATACCTGGGTTACAGTGTGTCTTGTATGTGCCTGTAACGACGTTGTGAATAAGTTGCATAAGTTCAACCTTATGTGCGGGACCATTAGGCGACCCCTAAGTAAGCAAGTAAAGGAACACGGCTAAAATTCTACAAGGCGATGGCTCTTCCCACACTTTTATATGGGTCTGAGAATTGGACTTTAACGAAAGGCCAGGCCAGTCGCATCCAAGCGGCTGAAATGAGATTTCTCAGGCACGTGGCAGGGTATACTCTCCATGATCATAGAAGAAACACAGATATACGGCAGGAACTAAAAATTATGAGTATACTTGACAGGATCGTCCAGTATCGGCTGAATTGGTGGGAAGGTCTTTGCCGAATGGATGACTGCCGCATCCCCAAACAACTCTGGAACTACAAGCCGACGGGATGAAGAGGTGTGGGACGTCCGAGGAAGACCTGGAGTGACTAGCTCTAGTCTTTGCCTATCTGAGACGGGAAGAACCCGTCCTTGGTTTAATCCGTGAAGATGATGTTGGTGTGATGATTACATATATTTTCATATGTGTACAAATTTTTTCTTCAAACAAATCACCATTTTATCATCTACCTTTGCAGATTGTACAACAAAGTCAAACTTTTCCGCCTAAATCGCGGCAATGGCCAGTCGTTAACTCAAGCAGAAATCTAGTTTCACAGTCTCTCACATGAAGGGTTAGTTTAATTTTTGTAGTTATTTCATTAACAAGTATTAAGAGACGTTTCTATTTATTTTACAATTAAGTAATGTTTTACAAGTTATATTACTTTCCTAGTGAATGTATTTCTTCTTAAAGTAATTAATGCTTTGTTAAAACTGATTGCTGATTAATCTATCAGTGCACTTGACTACACGTTACGCTCACTTGCGCAGTTGATCAAGGTTATGTTTGTTACACAGCGATTGGATAATTAATACACAATTGTTACCTGACATGTGAGTTAATACTTATCACTTACTATTATATAATTTTATTTTCGTTCGTTCTTATATATCGTTACAAACTGCTTAATTATTAACGAACTGACAACTAAGGAATTCCCACACTCGACATTGGCGGTTATGTTTAACGATCTGTCGCCGTCATTTGCGACCCAATCGTATAAAACTCGGTCAGTTGCAACCAAGGTGAAAATTTGAACCCGGTCAATTGCGATCAATTGCATTTTCATTTTATTATTATAATAATACAACTTTTTACAAGAATATATTTTTTTTATTTTGTAAATTACATGTATGTTTCGATTGTGATCCAATTATCATCATCAGATGTAATTTAATAAATTAAAAAATGTTGTAAACATTGTTCAAAACAGCTGTTTTATATTGTTACGACGGTCTACTTGATCGTCGTAGGTACAGTGGAAAACAAAAAAAAAACACCAATTAAGTCACTAACCACCAGCTTTAATTTCACAGTTAAACAGTTCGTAATTAACAACACAGTCTCTTACAACAAAACAAATAAAATTGTTCACACGTAATAAAATGTCAACTAATATTAAAACACAATTGTATTACAATATACAGCCCGATTATAAAACACAACACTTCACTAATAACCACTTGAAAGCACACAGTAATATCGCCCGATAATAACTCGAACCGCACGAAATATATCGCAACTATAACTGAAATGCAAAGGTTTTGTAAAATATATGAAAACACTTGGTCAGTTTCACAAATTTTTTAATTAACTCTACAGCTGTTTCGACTAACTAAGCCATTGTCAAAGAGGCGAGTGAATGAAATTACTGAACACAGGATGTTAGTGGAGTGTAGCTGGTGAACATCTGTTTAGGGCGTATCTGGAACGTCTGTGTTGTGATGACGAGGGGGGTGCAAGAGACAAGGGAAGGTCAGATGTCTTTAAAAACTAAATACACTCATGAATGCAAAATATAAAATTAACTGAACTAAATATAAACTGAATGCAAAATTTAAAATAATTTTGATGAACATTCAAAATTATATAAAATAAACTAAACTAAATAACAGATTTTATATATATATATATATATTTTATAATCAACAAACATAAGACGTTTTTTCTATTCGGCTCTCGTTGGGCAAACACTAAGAGCCAAGATCAATGATCGATGGAAGGAAACGTTCTAACACACATTTTCTCTACTCAGACCAAAAGTATTTTCTACATACTGCTGAAGGTAAACTGAAATTCCTTTTTCAGTAATAACGCTCAGCCCATTATTAAAACACATAAGTCATTTCAATAAGGAAGGATATTTATCTGCACTAACTCGCGGTGTAAGACACTTGAACGCAAGTGTTAATACCACATTAGTTTTCAATAGAATTTTGCTTTCCTTTAAATGTTATGTCTTCCTCTTAGTTTGGGTTTCAACTGTAAAGTCCGTTATGATTTCTACCTTGCTGCTGGATTTCACCTTTCCATCTTTTCCTTGACCCCAAGACTAGGCCTATTCGTTCTTTTCGCTCATGTTCATACACCGTTTAAGATATACTAGTAGGGTCCATAATTTCCTGACAATTTTCTCAATTTGTTCTCTAATAGTTCATCTGTTTGTTTTTGCTTTCGCTTTGTAATTTGTCCGTATGTCAGTTTCTGTTTTAATATTCATTCTTGTGTATCCTCCCGTATCTCTTAGTTATCTAATTTGGGCGGTATGCGTCTTTCCCTTCCTGTTGTTAAACTATATCCTTCTCCTCCATACATTAC